>CM033473.1:287060498-287302052 GCA_019447015.1 Hymenochirus boettgeri
AGACGTTTCGCTAGTCATCCGACTGGCTTTCTCAATTCAGATGACTTGTACAAGAATCTGTGGCAATTATGTACCCTGAAAATCCCAATTAGCATATCACAGCGAGGTGTTAAGGGTGTGATTGGATGTGGCTAAGAGGTGTTATAGGAACGCCCAGAGTAGGTGTTAAAACAGCATTGTACATGGCAGACAGTTGGTGTCGATCCCCCACCTCTATTTAGGCTTGGTTTCTTTTTTCCCATAAATTGCCTCCTTAACACCTCTCTTGAACCAGTCACATTCCTTCTCGCCGTATGTTAACATTACAATCTTCAAAGGTATGTCCTTTATCCTTAAGATGCAGATACACGGCTGAGTCTGACCCGAGGAATTGGCTCTTCTGTGCTGGGCCATACGTTGATGCAGTTGCTGTTTGGTCTCCCCATACAAATCAGAGCATTCTTCACTGCACTGCACTGCATATATGATGTCGCTTTTCTTGTGTTTAGGTATTGGGTCTTCGGATGTACCAATTGCTGCCTCAGTGTGTTGTTCGGTTTAAAGCAGACAGGGATACGATGTTTTTTGAATCTTCTTATTTTCCAGGGTACATATGCCACAGATTCTTGTACAAGTCATTCTGATTGAGAAAGCCAGTCGGATGACTAGCGAAACGTCTTCAAGAACTACATTTCAAGTCCAATTGATCTAATTGAATACAACAGATATACCATGACCTGGATGAATGAGAACCTTCACAAGCATACTACCATACTGATATTAATCTAATCTAATCTATCATACTGATACAGACACTATACTGATCTATCATAATCTAATCTACCATACTGATATTAATATAATCTAATCTTATCAACTGATACCGACACTATACTGATGATCATAATCAATCTACCTACTGATATTATTATAATCTAATCTATCATACTGATACCGACCACTATACTGATCTATCATAATCTAATCTACCATACTGATATTATTATAATCTAATCTATCATACTGATACACACTATACTGATGTACATAATCATCTACCTACTGATTTATTATAATCATCTTATCTGATACCGACACTATACTGATCTATCTAATCTAATCTACATACTGATATTAATTCATCTAATCTATCATACTGATACCACACTATACTGATCTATCATAATCTAATCTACCATACTGATATTATATATAATCTAATCTATCATACTGATACAGACACTATACTGATCTATCATAATCTAATCTACATACTGAATTATTATAACTAATCTATCATACTGATCCGACACTATACTGATCTATCATAATCTAATCTCTACGATACCGACCATACTGATGTATCATAATCTAATCTACCCATACTGATATTATATCATCTAATCTATCATACTGATCGACACTATAACTGATGTATCATAATCTAACTACATCTGATTTCTTATATCTAATCTATCATACTGATACAGACACTATACTGATGTATCATATCTAATCTACTACCATACTGATATTATTAATCTAATCTTCATACTGATAACATACCCTATACTGATCTACATAATCTAATCTACATACTGATATTATTATATCTATCTATCATACTGATACATACACTATACTGATCTATCATAATCTAATCTACCATACTGATATTAATATCATCTAATCTATCATACTGATACAGACACTATACTGATGTATCATAATCTAATCTACCATACTGATATTATTATAATCTAATCTATCATACTGATACCGACACTATACTGATGTATCATAATCTAATCTACCCTACTGATATTAATATCATCTAATCTATCATACTGATACCGACACTATACTGATGTATCATAATCTAATCTACCATACTGATATTATTATAATCTAATCTATCATACTGATACAGACACTATACTGATGTATCATAATCTAATCTACCATACTGATATTATTATAATCTAATCTATCATACTGATACAACACCTATACTGATACTATATAATCTAATCTACCATACTGATATTATTATAATCTAATCTATCATACTGATACTACACTATACTTGATCTATCATAATCTAATCTACCATACTGATATTATTCATCTAATCTATCATACTGATACGCACTATACTGATGTATCATATCTAATCTACCATACTGATATTATTATAATCTAATCTATCATACTGATACAGACACTATACTGATGTATCATAATCTAATCTAACCATACTGATATTATTAAATCTATCTATCTACTGATACATACACTATACTTATCATCATAATCTAATCTTACCATACTGATATTATTATAATCTAATCTATCATACTGATACCGACACTATAACTGATCTAACATAATCTAATACCATACTGATATTAATATCATCTATAATCTATCATACTGATACCGACACTATACGATCTATCATAATCTATCTACCATACTGATATTATTATAATCTAATCTATCATACTGATACAGACACTATACTGATGTATCATAATCTAATCTACCATACTGATATTATTATAATCTAATCTATCATACTGATACATACACTATACTGATCTAACATAATCTAATCTACCATACTGATATTATTATAATCTAATCTATCATACTGATACATACACTATACTGATCTATCATAATCTAATCAACCATACTGATATTAATATCATCTAATCTATCATACTGATACCGACACTATACTGATGTATCATAATCTAATCTACCATACTGATATTATTATAATCTAATCTATCATACTGATACAAACCAACACTTTTAAATAACCAAACTGATTTATCAGAATTAAATCTATCAGATACGGATACAGGCATTGAACTAACTCATCTACCACATTGCTTGTGGGATGGCTTGATAAAGGTCCTAAGCACCAGACCAAAACGTTGCCACTTGCTGTGTGTATGGATTAATAAACTGATGGATTTTCACAAGACCTATGAGTGCTCTAATATACTTTGTGTACTGCTATCTACCTCATTGATATAATACTAATGAAAACATAGTACATGCTTCACATTATTGTCAGCAACAAACTGACAACGAACGTCCAACCACATCAAAATGTGTTCTTTGTCTATGGTCTAATCTATCTAATGTCTGCTTAGTGTATGACCAGCATTATATTTCCCAGGCTTTCTTTGCATGTGGTGCACATTGGAGAGGACACCAGAGTCAAAAACAAAGGTAAGAGTGGCAGAATCCAACTCCTAAACAAATGGAGATTGAATGGGAGGATTATCAAAAAGTCACCAGTTTCTAGTATAGGGGTCCTCAAAAAACTTATATAGGACCCATATTGTTTTATGCACAACCTGACAAATCTCTTACGACTGAATACCAGACAAAATAGGGCCATGGTATAAAAAAAACCTTATAGTTGAACCGATACCATATTTAAATCAATGTCAATACGTCCATGGTGGAGTCTTCCCGGATTTGCACAGAGCTGGAAGCGAATGCAAAGAAGTCAAAACTCTGAGTCCCCAGATGGCGTTCCTGAAGACAGATATTCAGCCTGCAGTTACCTGTCCTCTTCCTCCTTCCTGGCCCAGCAGTGATTGACAGACTTCTGCTGACCAGGCAGCCTAATTTGCACCCGTGCAAGCTCGTACAGCTTTAAGAGGAGGCAGCAACAAACCTGCAAAGACACCGGCAGACTGCAGACTTCTGAATATCTTCAGGAGCGACGGGCAGGGATTTATGGGGTGGGAAAGGTTAATATCCATTTTTGTGGAAAGGGTAGACATGTAAAAATAACAGTTAATACACATGAGTCACTGTAGCAATCAATGTCAGCATTACTATAATTATCATTGTACGTGGTATTTAGTTAGAATCACACTTACATGGAAGTGTCTCTGCGCGATTCTTTTGGATCATTATGCACAGTTGTAGCACCAGTTGGGGCGCACTCTCTAGGAAGGTCTCTAGGAGGCGCAGCATGTTGACATCTGCATATTCATACATCATAGCCCAATAAAAACGCCTTTGATGCTCCTTCTGCCTTTGGCTCTGGATTCCCAAGTACATAGTTCGAAGGTACCTAAAGGAGTAGAAAGTTCCTTGTTATAGGTTAGTCCATAAAGGGCTTCATTTGGGTCACATATGACTTAGTTGTTATGTTGACTAAAACATAATAATTTTAGTGCACAAAGGTTGACACTAGATGGCGCTCAAAGACAAATTTGTAAAATGTTCCTTTCCATCCATTGGTGAGCTGCTGTTTCAGACAGTAAACCTGTTGCATGTCCGAATTGGGAGGCTCACAGGCTGCATAGAAATAAATAGCTATTGGGATAGTATTGATTACCAGCATTTCTGTTAAGGAATCCATGTATACAATCTGCTTATGGCCTCATGAATTTATATGGCAAAGACATTCCTTGATGACTGAATATCCTTATATTTAAAGGAGAACTAAACCCAATTTTTCATACTCCAGAATCTGCAAACAACCCCCCTTAAAACACCAATAAGCTATAAAATCCCACTCCAGTAAATTGTATTAAAGTAAATGTAAAGCCTGGTAAGAACTGGATGAAGTATCTGTGTGTATGGGCAGTGTCAGACCACACCTCCTGACCTCAGTCACATGCTTCCTTGCTTTATCTGTCCTGTAAAAGGATTGGCTAGAGATTACTAATGGGTGTGACTAACTGTAACAAGTTCCTGCCATAGCTAAGGACTGAGCATGTGCAGAACATAATAGTCGTTGACTAAACTGTGTGATACTAGAATGCTATGAAGTACAAACCAGATGTTATTTAGGTAAATTTCCCAGCGCCCGTATCAAAATGAGAGGTAAGACACAGATTACTGGTTTTATATTATAAATATAATATCCTTATATTGCGAGTGAGATGTATAATGTACCTTTATTGTGAGAGTGAGATGTATAATGTACCCCCTATTGTCATAAAATTCTAAAACTAAAATATAGTAAACATAAAATTATAAAACAAAAATACATACATAAACGTTATGTAAACAAAAACGACTACCTCGTCTTAATCTATAAATTAATACATGTAAGTAGCACTTACTCTGAGGTAGGTGTGTTGCTGCATGCCTTTAATTCCGTACTTGTTTTGCTCAGGCTAAGCATTCCCCTCCTATTTTTAACCGATGCCCCTTTTTATCAGGCACAACTCACTGTGAGGGCAAACATGCTTAGTAATCACTGTGAGCCAGCACTTTCACACATATCAAATGTCCACCTAGCTGTATACTGCAGAACAGTTTATCATAAAAAGACACTTGATTGACAGCTAAAAGTAAGATGCTTCAGATTCAATTTCTAAAGGAATAGGGGAGAGATTAACCAAAAAATAGTACAGTAATAGTTTGGGGGAAATTATAGTATTCAGCAATGGGAAATTTAAAAAAAATCCAGTTTAGAGTTTAAACTAAAGTTTAATTTGATTATTGTTGCTGCCTGCCTTCTTTTTTTCAATAGTCCTTTGTGTTTGACAATATCAGCCCCATTCAGGACTATGGTGCCAAACAAACAGGGTTATTCAGTAAAAGTTCTTATCGTTTAAAATGGTGCTAATTTTGCCCCAACCAATCAGATGTTAGCTTTCAAATGTTAAATAAGATCTGATTGGTTGGGGCAAGATTAGCACCATTTTAAACGATAACTTTTATTGAATCTCCCTGAAAGTTTGACTAACTGGAAGGTGTTTCTTTTAATAGAAGGGAAGTAGGTTAAATGATTTTTAAAAGCAGAATTCACCTTTAATTGAATTGCTTGCTAATGGAACAGGGAACAGTTTTAAGGGGGGAAAATATTATGGTAGGTTTTTGTAAAAACAAAACTAAAAAAGTAATTTAACATTCTCATTTCCCTCAAAGATTGGATTCCTAAATCAACCACTTTTTTTCAGCAACATTCCTACATCAACAGAAATAAAAAGGTTTTCAAAAAAGGCAAATATGTATTCCCTTATTGCCCTAAATGTTCCCATAAATGCACCGATTTCTATTTTGGGTAAACTATAATTTCTCTAATACACAACTTAAAGG
Organism: Hymenochirus boettgeri; assembly: GCA_019447015.1. Taxonomy (NCBI): domain Eukaryota; kingdom Metazoa; phylum Chordata; class Amphibia; order Anura; family Pipidae; genus Hymenochirus; species Hymenochirus boettgeri. The sequence continues at coordinate 287,066,565 of CM033473.1, forward strand.
TGATTTATGGCCTATAACAGTTTTTCTTCTGGCTTACAGCCCAGAATCTGCAGCTTAAAACAAACATATCACTTGCCTTTCTGTGTCATTTTCAACAAAAGATTATACAAGATATAAAATAGCTGATTGAATATTTCCAGTCTCTCCCTTTGCAATTCCAACTGAGCATGTTTGAGCACACTGAGCTAGGGATGGGGCGGTAACTGTCTCTCCCTTTGCAATTCCAACTGAGCATGTCTGAGCACACTGAGCTAGGGATGGGGCGGTAACTGAAGAGATTTCAGTGACAAAAGATTTTAGTGTTTATCTTTGTTTTATCTATATTATTTTTATCAGAATTTTTTTACTATAAAAGTGGCCATACATATGAACGATAATGGGTACATCCCATCGGGGAATGACAGGATTTACCTATCATCGTTCGTGTGTGGGAGATATTCCTGACTGATCAGAATGCCGCCGAAAGACTTTAGTCAGCACAGCGATTGATCAGGAATGACGGAGAATTTTCTTCGGTCGTTATCGTCTTTCTATACTTACCCCTGCCACGTATGAGGATTGGTCAGGTCCGTGTGTGCTGTTCCCACAGCATCTGTGCCGACAGATACCAATGTAGTCAGATACCAATGTAATCTGTCGGCACACATGCTGTGGGATCGCATGTGTATGGCCAGCTTTAGTTATCCTTTATGTTATCCTTTAACAAATAGATACTCTAGTAAGCTTTGCAATGCCATTGTATATCCTCCTTTGCTTCATGCGAGCACGCTGAAAAACACTTGTAGCTTGACATTTAGAGTTCAGCCATGCGCTTATATTCAATAGCTACTCATTACATCTCAAAACCTAGCCAGCACACATTCATTTGCCTAACCACACAGAGAATTGTTTTTAAAGTGTAAATAGAAATAAGGGAAACATCTTACCTGATACACAGAGCTTAACCAAACCCTCAGCAACCTAATAAAAAAATCCATGTCTAAGTCTGGAATCTGTACATTCCTGGTAATATTGTTATAGGTGCAGCAACATAAAAGATAAATGATACTAGTTGGTGGCATTTATTAACTACAATAAAAAATATATACCCTTTGCATTGATTAAACTGCATTTATTAAATGGCATGTCCGTCCTGAAGATGAAAATCCAAACCCTGAAAGAACGAATACTTTTATCTCCTGTATTTAAAGACAATAAACAGCCAAAGCACACTTCCTACACGCTACACCTCTGTCCAAAAAAAGTAGTTAAAGGGCACGTCCACTCCTTTTTTGAATTTCTGGGGAACTGTAGGGCTTCCTCCCCCAGCCAATAATATGTCTCTTATAACTTATGTCTCTTAACTGTCATAAGTTTTGGCTTGCTCAGAGCAGCCCTCCCTCCCCTCCCCACCCCCTCTCCCTAGCATAAAACCTCTTTGGGGTACTGTAGGGCTTCCTCCCCCAGCCCCAACTGTTATATTAATATGTCCAGAAACCCAACTGTTATATTAATATGTCCAGAAACTCCCCCGATCATTACTTACAATACCTCTCTCCCCCGGCGTTCTAAACTGCCAGCAGCTGTGTCGGTAATTGGCTGTCTTTCAGCCAATGAGGGACTCGGCTGCCGGTCCGGCCCCCCGTTTGCATGCAAGCAGAGGGCGGGACAGTACTCCGGAGGAAAGAGGTATTGTAAGTAATGATCGGGGGTGTTTCTGGACATATTAATATAACAGTTGGGGCTGGGGGAGGAAGCCCTACAGTACCCCAAGAGGTTTATGCTAGGGAGAGGGGGTGGGGTGGGGAGGGAGGGCTGCTCTGAGCAAGCCAAAACTTATGACAGTTAAGAGACTATATAAGAGACATATTATTGGCTGGGGGAGGAAGCCCTACAGTTCCCCAGAAATTCAAAAAAGGAGTGGACGTGCCCTTTTACATACTTTTTTTGGACAGAGGTTTTGTAGGTGTAGGAAGTGTGCTTTGGGTTTATTGTCTTTAAATACAGGAGATAAAAGTATTCGTTCTTTCAGGGTTTGGATTTTCATCTTCGGGACGGACATGCCATTTAAAAATGCAGTTTAATCAATGCAAAGGGTATATATTTTTATGTAGTTAATAAATGCCACCAACTAGTATCATTTATCTTTATGTTGCTGCACCTATAACAATATTACCAGGAATGTACAGATTCCAGACTTAGACATGGATTTTTTTATTAGGTTGCTGAGGGTTTGGTAAGGCTGTGTATCAGGTAAGAGTGTTCCCTTATTTCTATTTCACTTTTAAAAACAATTCTCGTGTGGGTAGGCAAATGAATGTGTGCTGGCTAGGTTTTGAGATGTAATGAGTAGCTATTGAATATAAGCGCATGGCTGAACTCTAAATGTCAAGCTACAAGTGTTTTCAGCGTGCTCGCATGAAGCAAAGGAGGATATACAATGGCATTGCAAAGCTACTAGAGTATCTATTTGTTAAAGGATAACATAAAGGATAACTAAAGCTGGCCATACACATGCGATCCCACAGCATGTGTGCCGACAGATTACATTGGTATCTGACTCATTGGGACTGTCGGCACAGATGCTGTGGGAAAGCACACGGACTGACCAATCCTCATAGTGTGCAGGGGTAAGTATAGAAAGACGATAACGACCGAAGAAAATTCTCCGTTCTCCTGATCAATCGCTGTGCTGACTAAAGTCTTTCGGCGGCATTCTGATCAGTCAGGAATATCTCCCACACACGAACGATGATAGGTAAATCCTGTCATTCCCCGATGGGATGTACCCATTATCGTTCATATGTATGGCCACTTTATAGTAAAAAAATTCTGATAAAAAATAATATAGATAAAACAAAGATAAACACTAAAATTTTTGTCACTGAAATCTCTTTCAGTTACCGCCCCATCCCTAGCTCAGTGTGCTCAGACATGCTCAGTTGGAATTGCAAAGGGAGAGACAGTTACCGCCCCATCCCTAGCTCAGTGTGCTCAACATGCTCAGTTGGAATGCAAAGGGAGAGACTGGAAATATTCAATCAGCTTTATATCTTGTATAATCTTTTGTTGAAAATGACACAGAAAGGCAAGTGATTGTTTGTTTTTAAGCTGCAGATTCTGGGCTGTAAGCCGAAGAAAAACTGTTATAGGCATAAATCACCTTTAAGTTGTGTATTAGAGAAATTATAGTTTACCCAAAATAGAAATCGGTGCATTTATGGGAACATTTAGGGCAATAAGGGAATACATATTTGCCTTTTTTGAAAACCTTTTTTTCGGTGATGTAGGAATGTTGCTGAAAAAAAGTGGTTGATTTAGGAATCCAATCTTTGAGGGAAATGAGAATGTTAAATTACTTTTTAGTTTTGTTTTTACAAAAACCTACCATAATATTTTCCCCCCTTAAAACTGTCCCTGGTCCATTAGCAAGCAATTCAATTAAAGGGAATTCTGCTTTTAAAAATCATTTTAACCTACTTCCCTTCTATTAAAAGAAACACCTTCCAGTTAGTCAAACTTTCAGGGAGATTCAATAAAGTTATCTTAAAATGGTGCTAATCTTGCCCCAACCAATCAGATCTTATTTAACATGAAAGCTAACATCTGATTGGTTGGGGCAAAATTAGCACCATTTTAAACGATAAGAACTTTTACTGAATAACCCTGTTTGTTTGGCACCATAGTCCTGAATGGGGCTGATATGTCAAACACAAAGGACTATTGAAAAAAAGAAGGCAGGCAGCAACAAAAATCAAATTAAACTTTAGTTTAAACTCTAAACTGGATTTTTTTAAATTTCCCATTGCTGAATACTATAATTTCCCCAAACTATTACTGTACTATTTTTTGGTTAATCTCTCCCCTATTCTTTAGAAATTGATCTGAAGCATCTTACTTTTAGCTGTTCAATCAAGTGTCTTTTTATGATAAAATGTTCTGCAGTATACAGCTAGGTGGACATTTGATATGTGTGAAAGTGCTGGCTCACAGTGATTACTAAGCATGTTTGCCCTCACAGTGAGTTGTGCCTGATAAAAAGGGGGGCATCGGTTAAAATAGGAGGGGAATGCTTAGCCTGAGCAAAACAAGTACGGAATTAAAGGCATGCAGCAACACACCTAACTCCAGAGTAAGTGCTACTTAATGTATTAATTTATAGATTAAGACGAGGTAGGTGTTGGTACATAAGTTTATGTATGTATTTTTGTTTTATAATTTTATGTTTACTATATTTTAGTTTTAGAATTTTATGACAATAGGGGGTACATTATACATCTCACTCTCACAATAAAGGTACTATACATCTCACTCGCAAATAAGGATATTATATTAATATAAAAACCAGTAATCTGTGTCTTACTCTCATTTGATGTACGGGCGCTGGGAAATTTACCTAATAACATCTGGTTTGTACTTCATAGCATTCTAGTATCACACAGTTTAGTCAACGACTATTATGTTCGCACATGCTCAGTCCTTAGCTATGGCAGGAACTTGTTACAGTTGTCACAACCATTAGTAATCTCTAGCCAATCCTTTTACAGGACAGATAAGCAAGGAAGCATGTGACTGAGGTCAGGAGGTGTGGTCTGAACTGCCCATACACACAGATACTTCATCCAGTTCTTACCAGGCTTTACATTACTTTAATACAATTTACTGGAGTGGGATTTTATAGCTTATTGGTGTTTTAAGGGGGGTTGTTTGCAGATGGATATGAAAAATGGGTTTAGTTTCTCCTTTAAATATAAGGATATTCACGTCATCAAGGAATGTCTTTGCCATATAAATTCATGAGGCCAAAGCAGATTGTATAATGGATTCCTTAACAGAAATGCTGGTAATCAATACTATCCAAAGCTATTTATTTCTATGCAGCCTGTGAGCCTCCCAATTCGGAAATGCAACAGGTTTACTGTCGAAACAGCAGCTCACCAATGGATGGAAAGGAACATTTTACAAATTGTCTTTGAGCGCCATCTAGTGTCAACTTTGTGCACTAAAATTATTATGTTTTAGTCAACATAACAACTAAGTCATATGTGACCCAAATGAAGCCCTTTAGGACTAACCTATACAAGGAACTTTCTACTCCTTTAGGTACCTTCGAACTATGTACTTGGGAATCCAGAGCCAAAGGCAGAAGGAGCGATCAAAGGCGTTTTTTTGGGCTATGATGTATGAATATGCAGATGTCAACATGCTGCGCTCCTAGAGACCTTCCTAGAGTGCGCCCCAACTGGTGCTACAACTGTGCATAATGATCCAAAAGAATCGCGCAGAGACACTTCCATGTAAGTGTGATTCTAACTAAATACCACGTACAATGATAATTATAGTAATGCTGACATTGATTGCTACAGTGACTCATGTGTATAACTGTTATTTTACATGTCTACCCTTTCCACAAAAATGGATATTAACCTTTCCCACCCATAAATCCCTGCCCGTCGCTCCTGAAGATATTCAGAAGTCTGCAGTCTGCCGGTGTCTTTGCAGGTTTGTTGCTGCCTCCTCTTAAAGCTGACGAGCTTGCACGGGTGCAAATAGGCTGCTGGTCAGCAGAAGTCTGTCAATCACTGCTGGGCCAGGAAGGAGGAAGAGGACAGGTAACTGCAGGCTGAATATCTGTCTTCAGGAACGCCATCTGGGGACTCAGAGTTTTGACTTCTTTGCATTCGCTTCCAGCTCTGTGCAAATCCGGGAAGACTCCACCATGGACGTATTGACATTGATTTAAATTGGTATCGGTTCAACTATAAGGTTTTTTTATACCATGGCCCTATTTTGCTGGTTTTCAGTCGTAAGAGATTTGTCAGGTTGTGCATTAAAAATATGGGTCCTATATAAGTTTTTTGAGGACCCCTATACTAGAAAACTGGTGACTTTTGATAATCCTCCCATTCAATCTCCATTTGTTTAGGAGTTGGATTCTGCCACTCTACCTTTGTTTTTGTGCTCTGGTGTCCTCTCCAATGTGCACCACATGCAAAGAAAGCCTGGGAAATTAATGCTGGCATACACTAAGCAGACATTAGATAGATTAGACCATAGACAAAGAACAACATTTTGATGTGGTTGGACGTTCGTTGTCAGTTTGTTGCTGACAATATGTGAAGCATGTACTATGTTTTCATTATTATATCAATGAGGTAGATAGCAGTACACAAAGTATATTAGAGCACTCATAGGTCTTGTGAAAATCCATCAGTTTATTAATCCATACACACAGCAAGTGGCAACGTTTTGGTCTGGTGCTTAGGACCTTTATCAAGCCATCCCACAAGCAATTGTGGTAGATGAGTTAGTTCAATGCCTGTATCCGTTAGATGATTAGATGATTGATACATCAGTTATAGTGTGGATCAGTATGATAGATTAGATTATAATAATATCAGTATGGTAGATTAGATTATGATAATCAGTATAGTGTCGGTATCAGTATGATAGATTAGATGATATAATATCATATGGTAGTTAGAATTATGATAGATAGTATAGTATGTGTATCAGTATGATAGATTAGATTATAATAATATCAGTATTGGTAGATTAGATTAGTAGATCAGTATAGTGTTTGATCAGTACGAGAAGATTAGATTATAATAATATCAGTATGGTAGATTAGATTATGATAGATCAGTATAGTGTTCTGTATCAGTATGATAGATAGATTATAATAATATCAGTATGGTAGATTAGATTATGATAGATCAGTATGTGCGTATCAGTATGATAGATTAGAGATATAATATCAGTATGGTAGATTAGATTATGGTAGATCAGATTATAGTGTCGGTATCAGTATGATAGATTAGATTATATATAAATCAGTATGGTTAGATTAGATTATTGATAGATCAGTATAGTTGTGACAGTATGATGAGATTAGATTATATAATATCAGTATGGTAGATTGATTATGATAGATCAGTATAGTGTCTGTATCAGTATGATAGATTAGATTAATAACTCCGTATGGTAGATTAGATTAGGCTGGGGGAGGAAGCCCTACAGTACCCCAAAGAGGTTTTATGCTAGCCAAAACTTATGAGAGGACACCGCAGAGGCAGAAACAATTTCCCTCCCTGCCAGGCTCCTGATGGCCAGTTTTGGAGACACATTTGGAGCTGGGATGTAAGGTAAGGATTTTATTACACTACAGAGTAGGGCCAGTAGTGGGTTAAATTCTAGTTTTGGGGGTGGGCATGCCCTTTAAGTTAGTTAAGGATCTGTCATCATTAATAAATTAAATAAAATAGGGAGACAATAGGGCTTCATTGCTATGGAAATTACCCAGAAGTCTCAGTTCCTTATTTGCATTAAGGATCTGTGACTTCCAATTTGTCAGAAAACTTAAAGGAGAACTAAACTCACTTTTATCCGTGACTGGCTGCCATAGCCGGAGTCAGAGAGCCGTAGCGGTGGATCGTGGGGCTTTAAAGTATAATGTCTCGCTCTGGGAATATTATGTAAGTTTTAAGCAAAATGGGGGGGTCCCTGAATAAAAGCTTAAGCTTTTGGGGGTCCCTGAATAAAATATTATTAGGTATGAACATACTAAATTTAAACTTGTAAAATGAATGGAAAAGGCGGTCTACCAGTTATTGCAGATGACAGTTTGAATAGTAGTCATTTCATGGCCGGGGGTTGCCATTTATTTTCCTGCTATAAAACCAGTTTTGCATCACTAACATTTCTAAGTTTTAAAATGGGATCAGTAGTCAGAGCGCCAGACGTTTTTTCCTTTAAAAAAAAAAAAAAAAAACAGAGCCACAACCTTTTTACAGACGATATCCTGTTACTACACTAAAGGTGAAGGTCTGTCTGCCTATTGAATCAGCTTTTAGCATGTACTAATAAAGACTCGCTTTGTATGCTACCTTGATTGGAGCTAGCTGTATGAATTTGGTCTTCCGAGTGGTAGTAGGACTTTCTACCTTTCTACTACACTAAAGGTGACTATACATATGAACGATAATAGGTAAATCCAGTCTGGGAACGACGGGATTACCTATTATCGTTTGTGTGTAAGGGCTTTTTCCGACTGATCAGAGTGCCGATGAAAGGCGTAGTCGGCACTCCGATCGATTGGCAACGACATAAAATTTCCATTGGTCAGTATTGGCTTGCTTTACTTTAAGTAGAGAGAGTCGATAACGATCGTGTGGTGCATGGCCACACGGCAGACTGATCCCCATACCGCGTATGGGGAATGGTCGGGTCCATGTGTGCTGTTCCCACAGCATCTGTGCCGACAGATACCATTGTAATCTTTTTGCACACATTCTGTGGGATCGCATGTGCATGGCCAGCTTTAGGGATTCTGGGTATTACCACTTCTGTATGTGGATGTCAAAGTAGGTGTGAAACAATCGCGTTTCTGTCTGTCAGAGTATGACCTCCACCTTAAACACAAGCAGATGTAATCCTATATACTAAAAGCCAACTGTAAATCATATGGATGAGGGAAGCTAAAGTCGAGCTCCGCGTCATCATTCTCCTCCCAATGTCCGCGTGCACACCTGTGAGTGGTAAGGAGAGAGACGCGCGCGGGGCTGGGGGGTTTGGAGTAGGAGAGGCTTGACCGATTCTTTAAAAGAATCGGGGGTTTGCTGGTTTTATATAACTATTAAAATAGCGATTCCTAGTTACGCCACTGCTTTTGTATTATACGGGTAATACACAGAAATCCGTTTATTTCAGCCATCCCCTTTTATGTACATAGTCCGGTAAAAATGGGAATTAGAAGTGGATGCTCCCTAATACTTGATCTTGTTTTTTCGTTTTCGAACTACCAACCATAACGTTACTTTCTGGATCAGAATCCGCAAACGGAATAATTATCAGCACAATCCGAGAGAGATGAAAAGGCAACACTGTCTGTGGGAGGATTTTCGAGTTTGATCTCAGAGTTAAACAAGAGAACAAATAAACTCTGGGAATTTAAGCAGACTTAGCCTTAAAAAAAAAAAATTGACCTCAATTCAAAATGAAATGAAAACCTCTCAGAGGTTTTAGAGACACGGAGGTGGATTTTAAGCATAAGCTTAATCATCTCTCTGTGTAAAGACTTATTACAAACATCTCAAGAAGTTATTACAAGAGATCACGGTGTTGGGTTTAACCAACGTTGTGTTTTTACTTTAATTTTGTACAGGGCCTTATGGGATAGTTCCAGCCCATCAACCTAGGTCCTAATCAGTTAGACTACTGACTCCTTTATTGATCAGTGTTGGTGATCGATAAAAGCTTCTAAATAAGGTTCTCACTGGGGTAAGCACTAAGGGTATATAAGGGGAGCCCAAAACACTTATGTCTCTATTTGGTAGCCCATGGAAGAGGCAGGGTCAGCAGGGACTAATACGTGTGCAAGCAGGAGTTAAGGCAGTCAGGACAGAGCCAAGAAGACCCTGGCCTTTACATTAGTGCATCCCTTTTGGTTGGTGGGCTATATGATACATTAAACCCTGGCCCTTGGGTTGTAGGTCGGAAGGACTAGAATAACAAGGTCAATTTAGTTGTAGATGGATGTCCACAGGGATATTTTGCAGTGGTGGTAGGTTATAGGTGCTGATATTAGGGGTGTATGTGCTAGGTAGACATGGGCCGCGGGCGATACTTCCTTGAGATTATGATTGACTCCTCTCTCTCCCTTTCTAACCACATAAACTATGTTGCGTAAACCTGCCACTTTTTCCTTCGCAATATAGTCAAAATCCAAGGTTCTCTCCCAAACACTGCTATGCTTATGCATGCTCTCATCCTATCGCGCCTGGACTATTGTAAGGGGTAAGACATGCTAGGCACACCAGTGCCTAATGGTAACGTTTCGGAAGCAGTGCGGCTCCTTCCTCAGGTCTGAGGAAGGAGCCTCACTGGTTCCGAAACGTTACCATTAAAAGAATTTTTTTCACGATCAAGACTGGTGTGCCTAGCATGTCTTACCCCTTATGATCTTGTCTGCTAACTACAGAGCTTAGAGCACCCAGCATGGAATAAATGACTGATTTTCCTGATGTTTAGGTGTGCAGGATCCTACCCTCCCCTGTTGTATTCTTGTGGACGATTGTAACCTACTACTTTCTGGTCTTTCTGCTTCCCACCTCTCTCCTCTTCAGTACTTAACTCTGCTACACGTATTGTTTCGCACTCTAATAAACCGGATCCCAAATCTCCTCTGTACCGGACAACATCCTGGCTCCCTGTTAAACAGTGCATTATTTACAAAATCCTTCTCCTAACATTTAAATCCCTTCACTCTGCTGCACCTCCTTATATTTCCTCTCTAGTGACCCCATATGTTTCTGCCTGTACACTCCGCTTATCGCAGAACCAGCTCCTGTACAGACCCCCACTCGTACTGCTTCCTCTCGCCTTAAACCTTTCTTTCTCGTGGTTCCCATCATCTGGAATTCTATTCCCCTCTCTCTCTATGCCAAGAAACCTCAATTAGCAGGTTTAAATCTACCCTTACATCCTAACCGTCTGGTTACCAGCACAGTATATGGTATCTATATATCTATATGGTAAATCTACCCTTACATCCTACCTATCTGGTAACCAGCACAGTATATGGTATCTATATATCTATATATGATAAATCTATCCTTACATCCTACCTATCTGGTAACCAGCACAGTATATGGTATCTATATATCTATATATGATAAATCTACCTACATCCTACCTATCTGGTAACCAGCACAGTATATGTATCTATATATCTCTATATGATAAATCAACCCTTACATCCTACCTATTGGTAACCAGCACAGTATATGATCTATAATGATAAAATCTACCCTTACATCCTACCTCTCGGTTACCAGCACAGTATATGGTATCTATATATCTATATATGTAAATCTACCCTTACATACCTACCTATCTGGTAACCAGCACAGTATATGATATCTATATATGATAAATCTACCCTTACATCCTACCTATCTGGTACCAGCACAGTATATGTATCTATATATCTATATAGATAAATCTACCCTTACATCCTACCTATCTGGTAACCAGCACAGTATATGAATCTATATCTATATATGAAAATTCCCCTTACATCCTACCATCTGGTTACCAGCACAGTATATGATATCTATATATCTATATATGATAAATCTACCCTTACATCCTACCTATCTGGTAACCGCACAGTATATGATATACTATATATCTATATATGATAAATCTACCCTTACATCCTACCTATCTGGTAACAGCACAGTATATGGTATCTATATATCTATATATGATAAATCTACCCTTACCTATCCTACCTATCTGGTAACCAGCAGTATATGGATCACTATATATGATAAAATCTACCCTTACATCCTACTCCTGGTACCAGCACAGTATAGTATCTATATATCTAATATGGTAAATCTACCCTTACATCCTACCTATCTGGTAACCAGCACAGTAATATGATATCTATATATGATAAATCTACCCTTACATCCTACCTATCTGGTACCAGCACAGTATATGATTCAAAATCTTAATTATATATGTAAATCTACCCTTACATCCTACCTATCTGGTAACCAGCACAGTATATGTATCTAATATCTATATATGATAAATCTACACCTTACATCCTACCTATCTGGTAACCAGCCACAGTATATGGTATCTAGATATCTATATATGATAAATCTACCCTTACATCCTCACCTATCTGGTAACCAGCACAGTTATGATATCTATTATCTATATATGATAAATCTACCCTTACATCCTACCTATCTGGTAACCAGCACAGTATATGGAATCTATATATGATAAAATCTACCCTTACATCCTACCTCTGGTACCAGCCAGTATATGGTATCTATATATCTATATATGTAAATCTACCCTTACATCCTACCTATCTGGTAACCAGCACATATATGATATCTATATATTGATAAATCTACCCTTACATCCTACCATCTGGTCACCGCACAGTATATGGTATCTATATATCTTATATGTATAATCTACCCTTACATCCTACTATCTGGTAACCAGCACAGTATATGGTATCTATATATCTATATATGATAATCTCCCTTACATCCTACCTATCTGGTAACCAGCACAGTATATGATATCTATATATCTATATGATAAATACTACCCTTAACTCCTACCTATCTGGTAACCAGCACAGTATATGTATCTAATTCTATATATGATAAATCTACCCTTACATCCTACCTATCTGGTAACCAGCACAGTATATGTATCTATATATCTATATATGATAAATCACCCTTACATCCTACCTATCTGGTAACCCACAGTATATGGATATATCTATATATGATAAATCTACCCTTACATCCTACCTACTGGTAACCAGCACAGTATATGTATCTTATATCTATATATGTAATCTACCCTTACATCCTACCTATCTGGTAAACCAGCACAGTATATTGGATCTATATATCTATAGATAAATCTACCCTTACATCCTAACTCTGGTTAACCAGCACAGTATATGTATCTATATATCTATATATGTAAATCTACCCTTACCATCCTACCTATCTGTAACCAGCAAGTATATGAATCTATATATCTATATATGATAAATCTACCTTACATCCTACCTATCTGGTAACCAGTACAGTATGATATCTATAATCTATATGATAAATCTACCCTTACATCCTACCTATCTGGTAACCAGCACAGTATATGGTATCATATATTATATGATAAATCTACCCTTACATCTACTATATCTGGTAACCAAGTACAGCTATGATATCTATATATCTAATATATGAAAATCTACCCTTACATCCTACCTATCTGGTAACCAGCACAGTATATGATATCTATATATCTATATATGAAAATCTACCCTTACATCCTACCTATTGGTAACCAGCAAGTATATGTATCTATATATCTATATATGATAAACTCTACCCTTACATCCTCCCTATATGGTAACCAGCACAGATTATGTAATCTATATATCTATATATGGTAAATCTACTTACATCCTACCTATCTGGTAACCAGCACAGTATATTGATCTTAGAATCTATATATGATAATCTCCCTTACATCCTACCTATCCGGTAACCAGCACAAGATAAGATATCTATATATCTATATATGATAACTCTACCCTACTCCTACCTATCTGGTACAGCACAGTATATGGTACTATAATCTATATATGATAAATTACCCTTACATCCTACCTATCTGGTAAACGCACAGTATATGATATCTATATATCTATAATGATAATCTACCCTTACTCCTACCTATCTGGTAACCAGCACAGTATATGGTATCTATAATGATGAAATCTACACTTACATCCTACATTGGTACCAGACATATATCTATAGAATCATCAATATGAGTAACATCTACCATTACATCCTACTATCTGGTAACCAGCACAGTATATGATATCTATATATCTATATATGATAAATCTACCCTTACATCACTACCTATCTGGTAACCAGACAGCTATATATCTATACTATTATGATAAATCGACATTAACATCCTATATTGGTGACCAGCAAGTATATGGTATCTTATATCTATTATGAAATCTACCCTTACTCCTACCTATCTGGTAACCAGCACTATAGATCTATAATCTATATATGATTAAATCTACCCTTACATCCTACCTATCTGGTAAAGCACAGTAGCTATGATATATATATCTATATATGATAAATCACCTTTACATCCTACTATCTGGTAACCAGCCAGTATATGTATGCTATATATCTATATAGGATAAATTACCCTTACATCTACCTATCTGGTAACAGCACAGTATATGGTATCTATATATCTATATATGATAAATTACCTTCATCCTACCATACTGGTAACCAGCACAGTATATGGTATCTATAATCTATATATGATAAATTACCCTTACATCCTACCTATCTGGTAACCAGCACAGTATATGGTATCTATAGATCTTATATGATAAATCACCCTACATCCTAACCGATCTGGTAACAGCACAGTATAGGATCTATAATACTATATATGATAATCTACCCCTTACATCCTAACTATCGGTAACCAGCACAGTATAAGTATCATATATTCTATATATGATAATCTACCCTTACATCCTACTATCTGGTAACCAGCACAGTATATGGTATTCTACTATATTATGGTAAATCTACCCTTACATCCTACCTATCTGGTACCAGCACAGTATTGGATCTATATATCTATATATGATAAATTTTTACCTACATTCCTACCTATCTGGTAACCAGCACAGTATATGGAATATTATATCTGATAAATCTACCCTTACATCCTACCTATCTGGTAACCAGCACAGTAGATGGTATATATATATTAGATATGAATCTACCTTACATCCTACCTATCTGGTAACAGCACAGTATATGGTATCATAATCTATATGATAAATCTACCCTTACATCCTACCTATTGGTAACCAGCCACAGTATATGGTATATACTATATATGATAAATCTACCTTACATCCTACCTATCTGGTACCAGCACAGTATTATGGATCTATATTCTATATATGGAAAATCTCCCTTAATCCTCACTATCTGGTAACCAGACAGGTATATGATATCTATATATCTATATATGTAACTTACCTACATCCTACTATCTGGTAAACAGCACAGGATATGTACATATTATATATGATTAAATCTACCTTACATCCTACTATTGGTAACCAGCACAGTATATGAGTTATCTCATATATTATATATGATAATCTACTCCTTACATCCTACCTATCTGGTAACCAGCACAGTATATGATCTATATATCTATATATGATAAATTACCCTTACATCCTACATATGGTAACCAGCACAGTATTCTTTTATATATATATGATAAATCTTACCCTTACATCCTACCTCTCCTGGTAACCGACCGTATATGATATCATATAATCTAGATATATAATCTACACTGATATCCTACCTATCTGGTAACCAGCACAGTATATGGTATCTATATATCTATATATGATAAATCTACCCTTACATCCTACCTATCTGGTAACCAGCACAGTATATGGAATCTATATATGATAAATCTACCCTTACATCCTAACCGTCTGGTTACCAGCACAGTATATGGTATCTATATATCTATATATGGTAAATCTACCCTTACATCCTACCTATCTGGTAACCAGCACAGTATATGGTATCTATATATCTATATATGATAAATCTATCCTTACATCCTACCTATCTGGTAACCAGCACAGTATATGATTCTTTTATTTGCACTGCATACGTCTCACTCCGGCACTTATACCCATTCCATTGTATCTGTTTGTTACCCACCTAACTAGATTGTAAGGTCTATGGGGCAGGGACCTCTTTTCCTCTTGTGGCAAAGCTCTAGCACTTTAATTTATATAATTTATATATTTATGTGCTGAACTATCTATGTATTTATCCCCCTTGTATGACTTTATTGTATTTTATAATGTACAGCGCTGCGTCCCCAAGTGGCGCTTAATAAATAAACTATACATACATACATCTGTTGTATTCAATTAGATTAACTGGACTTGAAGTTTAGTTCTTGAAGATGTTTCGCTAGTCATCCGACTGGCTTTCTCAATTCAGAATGACTTGTACAAGAATCTTGTACAAGTCATTCTGAATTGAGAAAGCCAGGGGAGGAGCTTGAAAACTGTTCAAGCCACACTGTAACGCGTTCCGGCAGGCGAGAGAGAGCTTTGCAGTGCGATCGATATCCCCCCTTGATTTGAAATCAGAGAAAATTCACAAAAAATGCGTATCGCATGCGCTCCGATTTACGGCCTGTAACATACACCGTACTTTATTATAACATGGGCTGCCCGCTATATGCTCCCAGTAAGGATGGGATTAGAACTAATCGTCAGACCCTAGGATGGACCAATCGGTTATTCACGGAACGGTTGTGTTGCTTTATATAAACATAGAAGTATAAAGAATGTGATTTCCCTAAGCCATTTGATACTGCCTAGTTTTTCCGCGACCGTGTGATTCCCCCTCTCTGTATTTTAGCAGCGCAAGGCTCAGCGTGTCCTCATTTCACCCATCTGTTTCATGTAGAATTCAGTGCCAGCCTGCCGCACATTGTGTATTCAGCCCGTCTCTCTCTCTCTCTCTGGTATTACCCAGACTCTAAAATGAAGAGGCTTCAAATGCTGCAATAGATTTTTATTCACTCGTGTACGCAGGGACTGCTAAAAAGCTCCATCGTCATCCACTGGCTGCAATGTAGAAAGGGGCCTTGGAATATGTAATGCAGCTGCAATCATGTCGTGTCAGAAAGGGGGCCACTTGTGCAAATTATCACTAATGCATATGGACTGGGAGATTTTCAAGTTATACGTACATTAAATTCTTGTAGAACTGCAGTTGATTTTTAGACCCTTCATATTTAATGTTTACACATTGAACGTTTAATGCATTAATACGATTGGTTGCTGGAAATGCGTGCGTTGTGTCACAGGGTACATGTTTCATTGCAGCTGACTAGAGCTTCCTCCCCTCCCTGCTTATTAGTTTCAGTCGGTGAAGTTCTGTGCCATGGAAAGATATGAAGAAGAGAACTTCCTTTAAAGCCACCAGCTCTTCTCAAGGTCAGTCCTCGAGTCCTTAGATGTGGATCACTAACAATAGCAAGGTGAAAATGTCTCTTACACTGCAAACTTACCTCCTGATGTTCGAGTGATTCTCTGACAACCGTCTGGTCCAATCATTTTGTGATATCGATCATAATTACGATAATAAATATGATCCAGCCAAGCTGGGTCGCCCGTTCGTAAATCACGGCCAATCGTGCAGTTTCCTATGGAACTGCTCAACGGCCGCACTAACTGTCGGACGCGATCTACAGCTATTTCTCCCGACCAAGCGTTCGCGAAGGCAACCACAGAACGACATTCTCTCCAATCAATGAATCAAATCAAATGAAGAGAATGAAGCACTAAGATACTAGGAAAGGTGTTTATATTTCTCTCTGCTGTAACCAGTCAAATCTACATCAACTGCTTATGGCCCCAGTTGATCAGAAGGCTGTTGACACTATGGACATTCTTACCATTTTTCAGATAGATATTACAAAAGGCTATATAATTGCTGTTTGATTGGATGAAAATTCGACCAATTCAATTACAGCTGAAAATATTTTAACCCGATCGACCAAGATATTGGCTTGTGTGCACCATGCCTTGGGATGGAAAGTTTAACTTTGACTTGACTTACTACACAAGCACTAGCGAGTAGACACAAGCACACAGGCTGGTAATGTCTCTGCAGGGGTAGAAGATTTTGCCCAAATATATTTGCTACATTTATTTATTTACATTAGGTGTTTAGATTGGTGAAACTCGGTAAATCGTATTTAACTGCGATTAGTTAGGAAAGAGCAAGCCTAAAACTGGCCACACACTGTAAAGTATGGGCACCCAACATCACATGCAGCTTAAATGAGCAATTCTGCAGCCCACAGGACAGGCGGAGTGGGTGGAGTTACCAGGAGCTGCCTGCTCATCACTGCCATAATGTAGGGTGGTGTCTCAAGGACTTTTGCTGAATACTGCAACATTATTATTTTCACTGTTTGCAGATATTTGCATTTTTATATAGCTGCAGGCACAGAGGAAGCAGCCTAAGAGTTAATACATTATGCAAATAGATTCTCCAATCAGTCATCTTCTGCATAAATAGCTAGGCCCACTGCTGATTTTCCTAACTATGCATGGAAAACATTTTTCCCTGCCCAGCATAGCTTAGGATTACTACAACAAAACAAAACAAAAAAAAAAATGTTTGAAGGCCTTATTATCAAACATGGACAGGCGGGTACACCCAGCAAAGCTTAACAGTACACGGATTCCCAATTTGGGAAACAGAGTTTACGAGTTTGAAAATCAACCATTTCCGACTTGTCCAGTTCATCCCTAGCTATACTGGGCAGAGGGGGGGGGGGTCTCCTTCCCCCAGAGTCCATCCAGGAAAGCCAGGAAAACATGCTACGTGGGTAGCTTATTATGCGAAAGGATTCTGATTGGTGACTGCATTCCAAGTCTATGCATGGCTGGCATCAGACTGGTTTAAGGTTCAAAAAGTATAATCAATGATAATGCAATCTGTAGTCTTCCCTGGGCTATTCATATACTGTATACCGTATATACTTGAGTATAAGTCGATCCGAGTATAAGTCGAGGTACCTATTTGTACCTGAAAAATTTATAAAAACTGGTTGACTCGAGTATAAGCCGAGGGTAGAAATTATGACCACTACTGCCTTCTGATTCAGTTTGTTTTGTGGCTTAAGTTGCCCTTTAAATGGCAGAATCCCATACCATAATAGCCAAGTCCAGTACCATTAACCTCCAATTCCTTGGCACTAAACTTCATCCAGGTTTAGTAATCTTTTAATAACTTACCATCATTTACAATTCTCCTGACCCCCATATAGTAAAGGGCACTCTGACCCCATTTAGTAAGGACACTCTGACCCCCATATAGTAAAGGCACTCTACCCCCATATAGTAAAGGCACTCTGACCCCCATATAGTAAAGGGCACTCTGACCCCTTATATAGTAAAGGGCACTCTGACCCCCATATAGTAAGGGCACTCTACCCCCATATAGTAAAGGACACTCTGACCCCAATAGTAAAGCACTCTGACCCTATATATAAAGGGCACTCTGACCCCATATAGTAAGTACTCTCTGATCCCCATATAGTAAGGGCACTGACCCCTGAGGCACTCGACCCCATATAGTAAGACACTCTGACCCCCATATAGTAAAGGACACTCTGACCCCCATATAGTAAAGGGCACTCTGACCCCCATATAGTAAAGGGCCCTCTGACCCCATATAGTAAAGGACACTCTATCCCAATGTAAGGCACTCTACCCATATAGTAAAGGGCACTCTGACCCCCATATAGTAAAGGGCACTCTGACCCCCATATAGTAAAGAACTCTCTGACCCCCATATAGTAAAGAACTCTCTGACCCCCATATAGTAAAGGGCACTCTGACCCCCATATAGTAAAGGGCACTCTGACCCCCATATAGTAAAGGGCACTCTGACCCCCATATAGTAAAGGGCACTCTGACCCCCATATAGTAAAGGGCACTCTGACCCCCATATAGTAAAGGACTCTCTGATCCCAATAGTTAAAAATGTCACCTGAGAGTTGTAGTTTCAAGCTGTCATTTGCACTGAACTAGCAGCAGTTTTTTGCCCCAAACTGAGGAGACCCATCAGATTTACAGCATCCAGTGAGTCCAGCAACCAGACTACATGAAGCAGAAGGATTTGTAAGGCAGATCAGCTCCTGTAACTTTCTATGCAGGTTAACACACGCCACCTACTGGTTACTATCCGCAATTGCAGAATTTGGATCTAAATTAGGACTTGACCCGAATAAGTTGAGGTTGGTTTTCAGGCTAACTTTAAAGCCTGAAAAATTCAACTTATACTCGAGTATATACAGTAAGTGTCCAGCAATCAACAAACCCTCAATGGCACTCAATGACAATATAACATATTTACCAGGCTCCCTTTATTTACGTTACCATATCGGAATAAAGATCTCATGTTCACTTTATTTCATCTATTTGACTTTATACATTAGGCACCTTCCATAGCTAGTCAAATTTACACAATGCACCAGAAACACCATCTCTTTTTGACCTCTAGGGGGGCGTGATTAATGATATTTAAGAATAGACATATTTCCCTTTGCAGAAGCCAAAGTAGGAAAAATATTCCATTTACATAAGCAAGAAATATTCCCAAACTACAACAGGGAATTTCTCACGTTTATTGCGATTTAACAAAACATACTGGACAAATACCCACAACAGGTAGTCTATTATTAGGCATGCTTTAGACAGGGTAACACAGCTTGAAAATATAACACACCTATCCTCTAATAGCCAGAGGAACAGAATACCTAATGACTTTGCTGTATGATCCTGTGTTCAGATAGTGATGCAAGGACTCAGCATGCAAGCCAGGGAATCTATAAATATCCTTATCCATGATGTGGTGACTGAGCTTATTATGAAATGGCCACTTTGTAAACCAATTTCCTTCTATTTATTCATAGAAAAGGACTATATATACCTGACTGAATTCGGACCATTTACAGCTCCTTCCTTTATTAAAATATGTTCTCCAAAGTCAGAGACCGAACAATCGTTGGTGACAATGCTTGTAAAGTCAGAGATGGGTCGTCACTGACAATGACTGTGGGAGGAGCCAAAAAAAAAGTCTGTTACTGCATACTGCAATATAATTCTCATTTAATATAGATTTTCCAAGAACACTAGTGATATCTCATAGCAGAACATTAAAACACAAAAACAACTTTTAAAGTGGAAGTTCAGTGCAAATACATATTTTTTAACAAAAAGAGATTTCCTGCTTGCAGGATCCCTAATAGAGACCGTTATGGTCTTGCCCTTGACCCAGCGCCTGGGTTGATCGTTGGGGGGGGGGGTCTCCTTCCCCCAGAGTCCATCCAGGAAAGCCAGGAAAACATGCTACGTGGGTAGCTTATTATGCGAAAGGATTCTGATTGGTGACTGCATTCCAAGTCTATGCATGGCTGGCATCAGACTGGTTTAAGGTTCAAAAAGTATAATCAATGATAATGCAATCTGTAGTCTTCCCTGGGCTATTCATATACTGTATACCGTATATACTTGAGTATAAGTCGATCCGAGTATAAGTCGAGGTACCTATTTGTACCTGAAAAATTTATAAAAACTAGTTGACTCGAGTATAAGCCGAGGGTAGAAATTATGACCACTACTGCCTTCTGATTCAGTATTGTTTTGTGGCTTAAGTTGCCCTTTAAATGGCAGAATTCCCATACCATAATAGCCAAGTCCAGTACCAGTAACCTCCAATTCCTTGGCACACATCCCAGGTTTAGTAATCTTTTAATTAAACTTACCATCATTTACAATTCTCCTGACCCCCATATAGTAAAGGGCACTCTGACCCCATTTAGTAAAGGACACTCTGACCCCCATATAGTAAAGGACACTCTGACCCCCATATAGTAAAGGACACTCTGACCCCCATATAGTAAAGGGCACTCTGACCCCTTATATAGTAAAGGGCACTCTGACCCCCATATAGTAAAGGGCACTCTGACCCCCATATAGTAAAGGACACTCTGACCCCCATACAGTAAAGGGCACTCTGACCCCTATATAGTAAAGGGCACTCTGACCCCTATATAGTAAAGTACTCTCTGATCCCCATATAGTAAAGGGCACTCTGACCCCCATATAGTAAAGGGCACTCTGACCCCCATATAGTAAAGGGCACTCTGACCCCCATATAGTAAAGGGCACTCTGACCCCCATATATAAAAGGACTCTCTGATCCCAATAGTTAAAAATGTCACCTGAGAGTTGTAGTTTCAAGCTGTCATTTGCACTGAACTAGCAGCAGTTTTTTGCCCCAAACTGAGGAGACCCATCAGATTTACAGCATCCAGTGAGTCCAGCAACCAGACTACAGGAAGCAGGAAGGATTGTAAAGGCAGATCAGCTCCTGTAACTTTCTATGCAGGTTAACACAGCGCCACCTACTGGTTACTATCCGCAATTGCAGAATTTGGATCTAAATTAGGACTTGACCCGAATAAGTTGAGGTTAGGTTTTCAGGCTAACTTTAAAGCCTGAAAAATTCAACTTATACTCGAGTATATACAGTAAGTGTCCAGCAATCAACAAACCCTCAATGGCACTCAATGACAATATAACATATTTACCAGGCTCCCTTTATTTACGTTACCATATCGAGAATAAATGATCTCATGTTCACTTTATTTCATCTACTTGACTTTATACATTAGTCGCACCTTCCATAGCTAGTCAAATTTACACAATGCACCAGAAACACCATCTCTTTTTGACCTCTAGGGGGCGTGATTAATGATATTTAGAGAATAGACATATTTCCCTTTGCAGAAGCCAAAGTAGGAAGAAATATTCCATTTACATAAAGCAAGAAATATTCCCAAACTACAACAGGGAATTTCTCACGTTTATTGCCGATTTAACAAAACATACTGGACAAATACCCACAACAGGTAGTCTAGTATTAGGCATGCTTTAGACAGGGTAACACAGCTTGAAAATATAAACACCTATCCTCTAATAGCCAAGAGGTACAGAATACCTAATGACTTTGCTGTATGATCCTGTGTTCAGATAGTGATGCAAGGACTCAGCATGCAAAGCCAGGGAATCTATAAATATCCTTATCCATGATGTGGTGACTGAGCTTATTATGAAATGGCCACTTTGTAAACCAATTTCCTTCTATTTATTCATAGAAAAGGACTATATATAACTGACTGAATTCGGACCATTTACAGCTCCTTCCTTTATTAAAATATGTTCTCCAAAGTCAGAGACCGAACAATCGTTGGTGACAATGCTCTGTAAAGTCAGAGATGGGTCGTCACTGACAATGACTGTGGGAGGAGCCCAAAAAAAAGTCTGTTACTGCATACTGCAATTATAATTCTCATTTAATATAGATTTTCCAAGAACACTAGTGATATCTCATAGCAGAACATTAAAACACAAAAAACAACTTTTAAAGTGGAAGTTCAGTGCAAATACATATTTTTAACAAAAAAGAGATTTCCTGCTTGCAGGATCCCTAATAGAGACCGTTATGGTCTTGCCCTTGACCCAGCGCCTGGGTTGATTCAGTTGCTCAGTAGAAATCTGAGCATGTTTGACCCATCCAACAGCCAATCAGTAGAAATTACTTTAAGGAACATTCCTAGGTAGAGTGCATTCTGGGAAGAAAGACCATTACAGAACCTAAAATGTCAGCTCACTATTGCCAACAGCAGAAAATAGCAAGGGGTATAAATTCAACCTTTTTTTTTTTTTTTTTAAATAGAATAGAATTAATAGAAGAGAATATCTAGAATAACTAGGTATACATAATACAAAAGGGTTTTTTCCATTGAACTTTCCTTTTAAAGACTGGGCATACACTACTAACTTATTGCAATAATAATCTCAATCATAAAGATTATCTGCCTGAGGAAATAGGCAGATGAAACAGCTGCACTACACGACAATTATCTAACATGTAATGTCTAATTATTGGAATGTTAAGGTAGTGTATGGCCAGCTTAAGGCTTGACGCATTAGTGAGTGAGGTCCCTGTCACAAAGAGCTTACATTCTAAGCTTTTATATGGTCACGTAACATCTAATGTACTTTTTACATTAGATTTACTATATAATACATAGGAAGCTCAAATTATAATGGGAGCAGTGGTTATAATTATAATACCCATTCAACTGTGTCAAAGAGTAATTATTATAAGAAAATGTTCCACTGCAGCTCCCTTACCTTTCTGGCCATCCGCTGTTCCAACCCCATAACAGATTTAACAAAAGTAAAACTATCAGTGAGTAATGTAGAATTAATCCTGGTTGATCTGAGGATGGCAATAGAAAATAAATCACGGTCAGTTTAAGAAATAATGTGCCCCTTCACATTATAATATAAGGATATAACGTTACCTTGGAGTTCCCTGCCCTTTATAAAAGTATTCACTATGCGGGCTCGTGCTTATATGTGGTCCGGGAACTCATCGGTGATGTAATATCCTTATATTACACTGTAAGTGGTGCATTATCACTTATATAATCAAATAGGAGAGGGTAAAGGCTCACTTTGTTTTTTACATGTGCCCAATATGTCCTGTGTAGCTGCAATGCTATTTCTATAGACAATTATGTATGAAGTATTGGAAGATCCTAAATATATCTACGTCATTCTATTTTTGGTAAGAATGGCATACAGTAAAAGACAGTTCCCAGATCCTGTACCATCTGCCTTTATCCATATGACGCTCTCCCCCCCACTGCTACAGGGTGAAAAGCGAACACTGTTTGCATTGTATACTATACAATTTATTACCAGCTGAGCTTTGGGACGCAGTACTGTGAAGATAAGTCTTCCATAACAGATTTGTAATTATACGTTTTGCTTAGACTAGACTAGACTGCCAGGCTGAGAAAGACAGGGAAAAAAAGAACGTAAATTCCCCCATTTTAAATTCGGTATCTCAGCTCCGTCTGTTTTGAAGCCGCAGAGATAAAGGATCGTTCTGTAGATTTCTCTTTCTCTGGAGCGTTGCATTTTTTGCTGAGTAGATTGAAGCATTAAGAATGTCACATCTAATGGGCATCTGTGAAATCTCTTGATCACTGCTGAAATGTCCAGGCTTAAGGGCTGTACACATGCACTGAGAATTAAAAGGGGCATCCAGTGATTTAAAGGGGAACACATTTTTTGTGGACTAAGTGCAAAAACAAGGGGGGGGGAGAGATAGATACAAACATAGATAGATATATAAATAGATAGATGAACCAGGAAGCAAAAGGAGGGCTAAAAGAACTTTGGGCAGCACAGGTTAGTCTTACACCTCTCAGATTTCTAACAGTTGCAGTTTTGAAGCGTGATTTACTTATATACAATTTTCCATTTGAGGGGCAGATTTGCCCTTTAAGTCAAAGTAAATAATAGGCTCTTGAAAGATAACGAGAGTGTTTTCACACTCACAAGATGTTTCAATATGACAAGACCGGTAGGTGGAGTCTATATTCATTTGAGACTCCTAACATTTATGGATGTTTTGCCTTCACTGGTTCACTTATATGAAATTTGATACACAATGGGTTAGTCGGTGAAGCTTGTTACAGTTACAGCAATTACACCTTTGCATTAATTTACTAAGCTGGTGCTGCCATATGGACACCAAATTTCAGCAGCTCATTAACTCGCCTATTATTTCTGTCTGCTGTCGCTACAACCCGCTACAACCGCATGCTAATAGGGAATGTCCAGGGTGTCTGAATATGGCGAGCACTGGAACTCCTTCCATTGATCTAAACACAAGGCTTTGCAATTTGCATTGCTCAGTTAACATGACAAACAATTCATTTACTTCCAACACCCCCCCCCCAACCACTGCATTCTGCTATGATTTTCTCACATTACAAGCTAAGAGTCCACTGAGATGACTGAACACTGGGAGACGGAAGTGGAATATACAAGCAAATGATGTGTATTATATATATATATATACACATACACGCACTCCCATTATTTATGTATGTGCAGGAGAGGTTAATATACCAACCAATCATTGTCCCTAATTTAGCTTTCTGTCTGGTTCCGGTAATTAACATTGACTGCATTTGCTCCTCTCATCTCCCAATCCAGCAGCTGATGCCTTTCCTGCTTGGACGACCTTGTGTTTTACACCAGCTGCTTTGCAATGGAACATTGAACCCTAAACACTCCGTCCGCCGCATTTCTGCAACAGGACTTTATTCTTCACCCCCCTTACTACTCGGTGTGTGATGGACATGGAAGCCTCCTCCACCAATGGTAACATCAAAATATGAAGGAAATGAATATTATTTGCCCTTTACCCAACAGTGTAGCTTGGCACCAATAGTAACACTCATACACTCAACAATTTATGTTAAATGGACACTATACTGTACTGCTAAAGGGCAATTAAACTCCCAGTTTAAATACATTATAAATATTGCCCGGTGTGAAATGCAATTAAAGTGAAAAATGGTACACCATTTAAAGGGCATGTCCACCCTTTTGATATTTTTTAATATGTTGTAGGGCTAGTTCCCCCAGCCCCAACCGCTATATTATATTTATAAGAAAGCCCCCCAATTGTTACTTACCCTCCCCCTCTCCTCCGCCGCAATGCCCGGCCTTCTGCTTGCAAGGAACTGCAAGCAGGGGGCCGAACAGGCAGCTGCGTCTGTCATTGGCTGAGAGGCAGCCAATCACAGACACGGCTGCCGGCAGTTCAGAACGCCGGAGGAGAGAGGGAAGGTAAGTAAAGATCAGGGGACTTTCTTACAAATATATTATAGCAGTTGGGGATGAGGGAACTATCCCTAATATGTGGGAAAGGGTTTTTACACTAGGGGTAGGGAGAACAAAACTAGAATTTAACCCACTGCTGGCCCCACTGTTGTGTAATAAAATCCTTACCTTACATCCCAGCTCCAAATGGTTCTCCTGTAATGTCCCTGTAAAGTCCCAAAAAACCGCCTCTGAGGCTTCCTCTCAGAGGTTTTTGGCTTGCTCAAAGCAGCCCTGCCCACCCCCTCCCTCCCCCTAAAATAAAACCCCTTTGGGGTACTGTAGGGCTTCCTCCTAAGTTCTATTCCATTCTGAAAAAGGTATCTAGCTGACTTCTCCCTCTGCTCAATGAGCTTTTTATAAGCTTGAGCATGTGCAGAGGAGGCAGCAGGTTAAACAGCAGTAAAAGACCAAGAAAATACTAATACTAGTAATAAATATTGTATCCCAGTCGCACAGCTCACTGTAAAAAAGCTGTTGTGTGATACCCTTCTAAGGGTGGTGCTCCTGGTGTAGAATACACATCCAAAATATCTAACAAGCAGGGAACAATAAATCCCATCCCCAAGTACGCCACAACGGAGCCCAACACTGAAAAACAACTATAATAGAATGGTTTATTCAGCCATATAAAACCACATACCAAAATACCAATAAAATTCCCATAAATACACCATATACAATGTATCCCGCACCAAAGTCATAAAAACCCCCCGTTTAAATCAGGAGTAGAAATTCCCAAGGGATATATCCTAAGTCCCTCTGTAACAAGCAGTGATAGCAAACGAAATGGCCTCAATAGAAAAAGAGCATATTACCAATCTGGACGATCAGCCGCCCACGGGTTTGTACTGGTATCCGGCGGGACTAAGACAAGAACACACCTCCCCGATGTAACACAGGACTGCTCTTCATACCGTTACACTCCGCCACTCATCTCGGCAGGTCTCCTCGGACTTCACCTGCCGGATCCAGTGGTATGGATCCAGCGGGTGACGTTTCGGAGAACGCTATGTCTCCTTCATCAGGTGTCACCCGACGAAGACACAACGTTCTCCGAAACGTTGTTCGTTTGTGTGATGTGAATAAACAGATCATTCTGAGGAATAGGGGTGGGAACTATTTGCTCTGGACTTAACAGAACATGGAGTATTCCAGTCACAACTCACAGTTCAGATTCTAGACCAGCATTGCGATCTGGACTTCGGTCTAACAGATTTAGGGCAATCCCAGGGGTTTAAGTCCACTACCTGGATACTATTAAGGGAGGGGAGTGATTTGGGTTACATAAATAGTTGTCCTTTAATATCATTATAATTTACAGTAGGCGGCAAATGATCAATTGTAGAAAAGGGCTCTTGTGCATAGAAAGAGACCAACTACTGCACATCATTAAGGAATCTAGTAAGATAGGGAAAGTTCTCATGTGCAAATAAGGTGAGGCTTTAGGGTAGTTTTCACGTTACCACAGTAACTTAAGAAAATGCTATACCCTTCTAAGAGACTTTTAAATCCTAAATTTAACTGTGTATTCAGCAAGAAGCTTTCTCCAGATGCAGAGAAGTTGTTGGAGGATTAATGTCTGTGTTTCCCGACGATTACTTCTCACCTGCCGTCATCTGGATTTCTATAAATCATTTTAAGGGACCCAGAAGCTGAAAGCGCTACCATTTCTAACTGCTCTACCTTCCTTTACTAATGAGACAACTCACCAAGCGTAATTGGTCAATGATGCCGAATGGGAGTCACAAGGAAATGTGTTTTATTTACCATGACCAGTATCAATACATTCAAACAGGGAATTAGTTTGGCCAAGTTGTTGGAAAGGTTGGGAGGAAGGAGGGATTCCCAGCTCAATTCCATTAAAGGGGATCTCACCCAGCCATACTATACTTTACCTCCATATTCACATTTATATTAGGAGTCTATAGAGTATGATTTACGGCAAACCCAAGGATGAGAACCTAACTGTTTAAGCTCTATCTTGCCTTTGGTGATGTCTCTAGCTTCACTGGATCTTAAGTTATAGGCTTGTAAAGTTACACTTTCCAGATTGCCCTGTTTCTGTGTTTCTGTGACAGGCTTGTGTTATAAGCTGTCATAAGTCCCACCCCCAAAAAACAATCTTTTCTAAAGCTACTTACAGACCATTCTCTGTCCATTCCTTCTGACCAAAAGCCTATGGCTTTTCCATGCTTATGGCTAACCTTTCAGAATTTCTGGGTGTGGCTTATGATGTAGCTGATGATGCTCTGTCCCAGCAATGGGCAACTTGGAGGCCGACTACAAGTGCTGGTGATGTCAAAAATCACAGTTCTAGCAGGTAAAATTTTTTTTTATACTACTGTAACTTTGGACAGACTGCGGCTAGAAGCATGATCCTGGAGTAATATAAGTATAAATTCTAATGTAATTATAAAGGCCACTTGTATAGAGACCACAGTTTCTCTTCAAACTGAAGAGGGCCCAACTGTCCTCTATATAGGGGCAGTACGGAGGCTCAGTGGTCAGCAATAGTTCCTTGCAGAGCCGAGTCCTGGGTTGAAATCCAATCTTTTCTCCTTCTGCAAGGAGTTGGTATCTTCTTCCCAAGCTTGCAGGGGTTTCCTTCACACACTGTTCATGTTTAGCAGGGTTCTTGACTGTAAGCTCTTCAAGAACTGTTTAATATTCTCCAATCCATATATAGAAATATAAGTTCCTTAGACTCCATTCCGATCCCTTTACCGCTCTCAGCAAATGATTTCCATTAAAATGTTCCTTACGCTCCTTCCCCGCTACATGGCTATTAACGATGGGTGAAACCATGAAATAATACAAAACAAGTTTATCCCCCCCATTGCTTTATATAAGGATTAAACTCAATTAAGACGATGGAACATAAAGCAGCGAGCAATGTGCCGTCCTTCGGTCTATATGATTAGACATGCTCGTTATTCACAATGACTGCAAAGCCCTCACTTGTAATTACTTTCTGATTAACATTTCTGTCTGCTAAGTTGACCTTCCTACTATGCGAGCGATCAGAGACAATTTAATGCACCTATGCGCGGATGCCGCTCGGTACGCACCACGAGATTCAGTGTTTGATTTGTGGAAAGGTCAGCGCTCGTTCTTCCCCTCCCCCCTCGCTTTCCAAACAACATAAAAATTAAAAATAAAAAAATCTACGAACGAAAGTTCTCACTCCGCTGCGGGGTATTTCTAATGTCACTGCCGCACCTTAAATGAAAAACAAACAGGAACAAGCACGTTCAATATCAGTACAAACGTGGATAAGGTTTAGACTGGGGTACGACTGCGTCGAAGGAAGCAAATCAAAGTAATATTGGAAAAACTAAGTTCACTTGACCAGTAAATATTGAAAGTTACAGGTTTTAATACATATACGGGGTCATTCATGGAGAGTTCTTACTATGAAAAGTGGAGCAATTTTCAATAGCGATAATTTAGCACCTTTTCAGAATTGAAGACACATCGTGCTTAAAAATCATGCTGTATTTGTTCTTCATATTTAACACCTACTGGGGACTTGGTTTTATTGTCTAAGTCTAATTCCCAGCAGAGTGCAACCAGGGAATGCTGGTAGAATAGTAGTTTTCAGTAGCAAAACTGCAAAGGCCCCCCTGAAAGTTTTGTGGCCCGACACCCCCCCAATCTGCTACTTACAGGTTACTTACCCAATCAGCTGTTTAAAACACTGGTATTGAAAGTATTTAAAATAGCTGATCATGCAAAACCTTATTGTTACACCGGTTTTCAGACTCCCTGTGCTAGACCTCACAAATAACTAGAGATGGGCTATTTATTCTGTTAAATATCCCAGCAAGGAATATAGACAGCAAGTAGGATAGACATATTTTAGCAGTCATTTGGGTGCATTATAGGAGAGTAGCCTAGAAATAGTGCAAAATGGTGGTTAATCACCCAGCGGCTTCACAGCAGTGTTTGAAAATAAAGGGCATATCCACCCCCAACCGCCAAACAGCAGAGAGGGGCCAGACCGGCAGCCGCATCTGTGATTGGCTGGCAGTCAGCCAATCACAGACGCGGCTGTGAAGATAGACCTGGGAGTGAAGGTCTGTAAGTAAATAATGGAAAGTTTTTTATCAGTATTATTATGGCGGTCGGGGGCGGCAACCCTAAGGATCATAATATATTAAAGCTAGGAGAAGTGGCAGCCAGATGGGATCTGGAGGAAGGGAGGTTGGGGGGAAAGGGCTCCCCTGTGCATGTCAGCATCCCTCCTGGAGGCAACACAGAAGGCAGTGACCATTGGACAGGAAGACAGCCACTACTCTTCAGTTTCCTGGACTTTGGACATGGACTTCAGGAGAACCATAAGGAGCAGGATGGTAAAGTAAAGATTTTTTAAAACTATACAGAGGGGCCAGCACTTGGGCAAATTTTAGATTTTGGGGTGGACGTGCCCTTTAAGCCACGTTAAGCCACTTAAAGGGCAATAGCATCAAATTACAAACGTTTTTGCAAATCTTTTGCAACATTTTTTCCTTAAAATATTTTAAGCATGCTTGAGGGCCAGGTCTCATGGTCTTCACGCAAAAACAAAACCCCATTCAAGTGATCTTATCCTTAGAGGTAACAATGCTCACAGAAAGTTTATTTTTTAACTCCATTTTCAGGCACCAGTCACTAATTTAATTGCTTTTACACACACAGACTGACACATCATAGCATGGATTAAAAAAACAGCTAAGAAATGATCTTCAAACAGAACGATGTGTCTATAAAGACGGAGATCACAGTCATCCTGGATCTTTTTTTTTTTTTGTGGATTTGAAAGTTGGACAGAGAAGCAAGACAGGCGGTTGACTTTATTCTTTGGTATTGGCAATGATTAAAAGACAGTAAGATAAACGAATGACCAGTTCCCCCATTCAAGCTTGCCTTTCCACATACAGTAAGTGAATACAATATCCGTATAAATAGTATTGACAGAAAGACAGCACATCATTAATGTTGTCCGAAAACTCACTTATAAAGAAATCATCATGGACTGGAATCCCTGGGATAGTCCTTAATGGGCATGTCCACCCCTATTTTAAACTTTTGGCATATGATAGAATAGGTTCCCCCAGCCCCAACCGCTATAAAAAAGTTTTAAGAAAGTGCCCCGATGTTTACTTACCTTGCCTCTCTCCTCCGACGCCCGGCCTTCTGCTTGCAAGACACTGCAAGCAGGGGGCGGGACTGGCAGCCGCATCCGTGATTGGCTGAGAGGCAGCCAATCACGGACGCAGCTGCCGGCTTCTCAGAATGCCGGTGGAGAGAGGGAAGGTAAGTACAGTTCTGGGGACTTTCTTAAAATTATTTTTATGCGGTTGGGAATGGGGGAAGATATACTAATACATGGACAAGGGGTTTTATGGTAGGGGGAGGGATAGCAAAACGAGAGGGAGGGGGAGGGAGGGGGAGAAGGGCTGCAGTACGCATGGCAAACTTCTACCGGAGGCCAGGTAGGAGGCAGAGTCCTATATGGACTCTGCTATCCTCCTGGTGGGCAGTTTTTGTGCCTTTAGGGGGGGGGGGGGCACTACAGGAGAACCATATGGAGCTGGGGGGTGAGGTAAGGATTTTATTACACTACTGGGTGGGGCCTTTAGTGGGGGGGATTATAGTTTTGGGGGTGGACATGCCCTTTAATGTAGAAATATCGGGTGTATAAAGTTATTTGTAAAAAAACAGTTAAAATGAAAAACACTTGGGACAGGGATATAGGACTGGTAATTCTGACCTCCCAATATTGTTTCTGTGAGGAGCACCAGCCCAAAGAAAAACTGATTCTGCCAGTCTTCCTCCTGGCTTCAATACTATCTTTAATACAGCAATAGTCCATAACCTGGCAAATGAAAACTGTACGTGCTGTAGCTACTCAACGATAAAAATTGCATGGTGCGTACACCTCTTGCAATTCTTCGTCTGGACCGACCGTGCAGCACTTTTGACCAGTCAGCCAGTAGTGAATGTTGTGGCAAAAGTAACAGTGGCCGACAGTTCATCGTGACAGAGCATGCGGTTTATTGATGAACGCATGATCGTACATGGTTTTTCAGACTATTGGTCGATCATGCCAAAAAATTGCATGGTGTGTACACAGCCTAACGGATCTAAGGACTAGAACTGGATTTCAAACTAAGAAAAGATCAAGATGGAGCTAAACGTCACCTGGGATATTAGTTTAGTTTTTATGTAAAATAGCCGACTAAACAACTCATTAATAGAGATGAAGGAAACAGATTCTGATAGCAGTTTGGCGGAACCTAATAAACTTACAAAAATCCGATTTGAACCAAATTGCATCTTTTTTTTTTTTTTTTTACATTCCTTCCTAATGGAGGAATTTTATTAATAATATAATTAAAAGAACCTAAGTAACAAATATATTACAGAGATAGTCATGGTTATTATAGTGTGCACAGTGTTCAATTATATTCATTAAAGGGCGTGTAGTTATTTTCAGGGTTATTCAATAAAAGTTCTTCTCGTTTAAAATGGTGCTAATTTTGCCCCAACCAATCAGATCTTATTTACCATTTGAAAGCTAACATCTGATTGGTTGGGGCAAAATTATCACCATTTTAAAGGGCATGTCCACCCCCAAAACTATAATCCCCCCAACTACTGGCCCCATCATGTAGTGTACTTTAATCCTTACCTCACATCCCAGCTCCATATGGTTCTCCTGTAATCCCCCCCAAAGTCCAAAAAAATGGCCAACAGGAGGATAGCAGAGTCCATATAGGACTCTGCCTCCTACCTGGCCTCCGGGAGAAGTTTGGCATGCGTACTGCAGCCCTTCTCCCCCTCCCTCCCCCTCCCTCTCCCTCCCTCTCAGGATTCCCTCCCCCTAGCATAAATCCCTTAATATATAGTATTGCCCCTGCCAGCCCAGCCCCAACTGCTATATTTATAAAGCTCCCCAAACTTTACTTACCTCTCCTCTTTCCTCCGCTGAAATGAGCTGCCGGCAGCCATGTCCGTGATTGGCTACCGCTCAGCCAATCACAGACGCGACTGCCGGTCCCACCCCTCTGCTTGCATTTTCTCGCAAGCAGAGGGCCAGGAGCGCGGCGGAGGAAAGAGGGGAGGTAAGTAGAGTTTGGGCAGCTTTCTAAACATATAAATATAGTGGTTGGGGCTGGGCTGGCAGGGGGAATCTTATATTAAAAAATTTATTTTAGGGTGGACATACCCTTTAAACGATAAGAACTTTTATTGAATAACCCTGAAAATAACTCTCTGTTCTGTTTCAGTGTATGTTTTTCCATTGTATTTATAAACATTAAAAAACTCGAACTAAAAAACATTCTGCCTTGTGAATTATTTATAACCCTAAGGGATAAAACTGAAAAGTGGACGTTTAGCCATTGCCGTTCATTTACCTTGACTTGGATATTCAGTCATTGCATGTGTGGGAGGAGGATTCCCATCTAGACCTAATTTTATCGTATTTAGTGGGGCAGCCCCAGTGGGTGTATACAAATTTTAAGGGAGAGTTGCGTTGATGGAGGTTTTCCATCTTACCAGTGAAGTTGGTTGAATCAAGGTTTGAGCAATTAGTCTCTTTGCATAGAATAAGGTAAATTGCAACAACTTTTTAATCGCAATTTTCATGTTTTTAATTTGAATTATCGATTTTTCAATCTAATTTACAAATTTTTGAACCCATCACTAATCATTAACAGTGTAAAGGCTTCACAGCACAAAGGTATCTCTTTTTCCATTTATATGTCCTTCCTAAAGTGTAACATCATTTATAAGTTTATAGGAGATTGATTAAGTTTTTAGGAGCTACCAATGAAGTGGGGGTGGGGTGGGGGTTATATAATATTACATATAGAAAATGTTTCTATGTATGTGTATAATTTCTCACTATTAACATAAATATACGTATGTATATAAAGTATAGTACTAACTTATATTAAGTACAAAAAAAAATATATAAAGTTATAAAAGTACTTACAGAGCTGGTACCCCCTACCAACTAGTTACCAATTAGTAAGGGGTATATGATATTACATATAGGAAAGTATATAGGCATGTGTGTACTATCTCACTATTACCATTTAAATGAACCTCAGTAAATGTATATAATGTATAGCACCGACTTATACAACACAAAATATACAAAATACATAAACTTACTTACAGAGCTGAGATTCCAATTTGACCATGGAATGGTCAAATGGCAGCTTAAACCACACCCCCGTGTCTGCTCCATGTGAACTGTAATGGACATATACACCAAGGCTCCTTATATACCACCTCCAGCCTGCAGGTGGTGTCAGTGAGTGATAAAAGACAAGACATCTCCGCTCTCTATGGCTAGGAGGATAGAAAGTCAAAGTAGATTGTGGTGTGTGCTTTGGAGTGATATTGACTCACTGCAACACAAGATCCTGTGTATAAGACCCTGTGTATAAGATACTGTTACCACCTGTTGGGAGGAGAGATTATTGGACAGACAATTTACCTTATTGGATACAAACTCTGAGGAAACCGGTATACACCAACTTACAAGGACACACAATATACAGGCCTGGTCAATATATAAAGTGGTGCACCATAGACAGGGACACCCCTGATTACTGCACATGTTATGTGGGGAACCTGTTTATGTGCACTGTCTGCTGTTTTGTGCCAGACCACCAGAGTAACACACTGTGTGCCATGCTACCCATAATCCTTCCATAAAGCAGTGATCTGGTACAAATTGGTGGCAGCGGTGATGGTAATACCATTTATTCTCCCTGTTTTCTTTGTATATTTGTTCTCTGTATTAAGCTATGGAGGCTGCTACTGATTGTATTGATTTAAATCCTCTTGTCCTTGTACCTGCAGATGAAATTACCCAATTAGACTCAGTAACTCTACCAGGCCCAATTGCCAAACCTATTTTAAAGGGGAACTGTGGTCTCCAAACAAGTTTATTTTAAATTAAAGGCCAGGTTCATACCTTTAAAACGAGCCATCAACCACCTCTCTACGTGCTGCACAGCCCAAAATATGAAGAAATCACTGATCAGAAAGTTAAGGGGTGGGAGGCTCTGAATCTGCGGTCAGAAATACTATTGCCTCCTCTAATCTGTGGTTGGCACATGCTCAGTGCATGACTGAATGGTAGGAGGGGGGTGGGGACAACAGCACAGCCCA
Source organism: Hymenochirus boettgeri (assembly GCA_019447015.1). Taxonomy (NCBI): domain Eukaryota; kingdom Metazoa; phylum Chordata; class Amphibia; order Anura; family Pipidae; genus Hymenochirus; species Hymenochirus boettgeri. Next base: position 287,101,717 of record CM033473.1, read on the forward strand.
CAGCACTGCTTTTTTTAATGCCCCCCTCAATTGCCCCTAGGGCCCCCAAGTGGGAGGGGCCCACAAGAGGGAGGGGCCCCAGGGCCTGCAAGTGGGTGGGGCCCTGGGGCTCCTGAGTTGGAGGGGGCCTACAAGTGGGAGGGGCCCCAGGGCCCACAAGAGGGAGTGGACCCACAAGTGGGAGTGGGAAGGGCCCCGGAGCCTGCAAGTAGGAGGGGCCCACAAGTGGGAGGGGCCCCAGGGCTTGCAAGTGGGAGGGGCCCCAGAGCCATGAGTGGGAGGGGCCCCAGAGCACATGAGTGGGAGGGGCTATGGGAGGCTGCAAGGGAAAGGCCCAAAGGGCTGCAAGGGGAGGGGCCATGGGGGGCCCACAAGGAGGAGGAAACACGGAAGAGGGACTGTCACATGGTTTCAGTGCAGGAAGTGCAGGGGATCTGGTGATGCTGCAACCATATGACACATATAAATGTAAATATCTTCAAAACTATGTAAAATAAAAAATGAAAGTAAATTGCAAAAATTCTTGGGGAAAGCAATTCCTGTCAATTTACCTAAAGTCATTTTTGGACCACAGTTACCCTTTAAAGCCTGATCCATTTGATAGGGTAACTAGGGAGTGGACCGATTGGCTAGAACTATTTGAATTGGCAGCCACTATTAATGGTTGGGATGAAGGTGCTCGCTTGCAAGTCCTTAGCCTTTGCTTAGTCGTAAAGACAGGCAGGTATACCAAGGATTTACTGTAATACTGAAATAAAAAGCAGTTATCAGTTATTAAAAATTGCTCTGAAGCTATTTTTTTTTCAATTAGATCTGTATAAAAGAGTATATAAAGGATAAATCCATTTCTTTAGGTAAACTGGGAATGAGAAATGTTTGTTTATACGTTAGATTATTAGGGCAATGCTATTATAATAACATAATGCTGTGAGGTACCTTCTGTTATAATATATAAGGTACCATCACCACTTGCCGTGGTGAATACTAATAAGTATTAATCTAGCATGTTTAGTTTCAACCACACAGTGTGGCAGGATTGCCTGGGTGTACTCTCAGACCTGCAGGATTACCCTATTTGGTTCCTCTGAAAGCCGGTGACTGTCTGAGTAACAGTTTAAAATATACCTGTGTAAAGAATCTATATCCACTATATCCACACATAGCAAAACATACAAGCACATAATTTCCACATAATACCAGCGGCCACACTTTTGCTTAATATATATATACATTAATATACAGTAAGCAGCTCCACATAGAGAGCGTTAATATACAGTAAGTGGCCCCACATAGAGAGCGTTAATATACAGTAAGTGGCCCCACATAGAGAGAGTTAATATACAGTAAGTGGCCCCACATAGAGTTAATATACAGTAAGCAGCTCCACATAGAGAGCGTTAATATACAGTAAGTGGCCCCACATAGAGAGAGTTAATATACAGTAAGTGGCCCCACATAGAGAGAGTTAATATACAGTAAGTGGCTCCACATAGAGAGCGTTAATATACAGTAAGTGGCCCCACATAGAGAGAGTTAATATACAGTAAGCAGCTCCACATAGTGAGCGTTAATATACAGTAAGTGGCTCCACATAGAGAGCGTTAATATACAGTAAGTGGCCCCACATAGAGAGTGTTAATATACAGTTAAGTTGCCCCACATAGAGCGTTAATATACAGTAAGTGGCCCCACATAGAGAGTGTTAATATACAGTAAGTGGCCCCAAATAGAGAGCGTTAATATATAGTAAGTGGCCCCACATAGAGAGTTTTAATATACAGTAAGTAGCCCCACATAGAGAGTTTTAATATACAGTAAGTAGCCCCACATAGAGAGTGTTTATATACAGTAAGTGCCCCCACATAGAGTGTTTATATACAATAAGTGTCCCCACCATAGAGTGTTAATATACAGTAATTGTCCCCACATAGTGTCAATATACAGTAATTGTCCCCACATAGAGAGTGTTTATATACAGTATGTGGCCCCACAGTGTTAATATACAGTAATTGTCCCCACAAAGACTGTTAATATACAGTAATTGTCCCCCCTTAGAGAGTGTTAATATACAGTTAAGTGGCCCCACATAGAGTTAATATACAGTAAGTGGCCCCACATAGAGAGTGTTAATACACAGTAAGTGCCCCCACAGTGTTAGTACATAGTAAGTAAGCCCCACACACAGTGATAATACACAGTAAGTGGCCCCACATAGAGTGTTAATATACAGTAAGTGGCCCCACATCGAGAGTGTTATTATACAGTAAGTGGCCCCCCACAAAGTCTTAATACACAGTAAGTGGCCCCACAGTGTTAATACACAGTAAGTACCCCCACACACAGTGATACTACACAGTAAGTGCCCCCACATTGAGAGTGCCAATATATAGGAAGTGTCCCCACATAGAGAGAGTTAATCCAAGGTGCTCCCCTAGTTGTTATGCCTCTGGGTGGGAGGATGTCAGTTACCTAATTATTCACAAAATAGTGTGTCCACATCTGGACATCACAAATGGTCTGGGTCTCTGAGATAAGGAATCATGGTGGACACATTGTACATAGTATCTAGTTCTATACGTTGAACTTACCATGCCGTTCTTCTTGTGGTAGTAGCTAAGGACAGGAAATCGACCCCCGTGTCTAAACAGAGCCACTTTCCGCAGAGATTCATCATCTATGGATTTTGGTACAGTGACAAACTGAGGGTAAGATGGACACACCATGTAATCCCGATTAACAGAGCTCAGTCTCCATTCATCTGTCTAAAAGAGAACAACCATCAAAAGGTTGGTTTATTAGGAGAGTTTCAGGAAAATTACCACAGTATGTTCCTACAGTGTAATATATTAAATAGGATCTGTGGTTTATTGAAAAGCTTTCATACCTTATAAAGAAGCCTAGGATAAGCTAGTTAGTCTCTAGCTTCTCTGGATCTTAAATTGTAGGCTTGTAAATTTACACTTTCCAGACAGCCCTGTCTCTGTGACAGGCATGTGTTATAAGCTGTGTCATAAGCCCCACCCCCCAAAAAAACAATCTTTTTTGAAGCTAGTTACAAACCTGCAACCATTCTCCATGTCTTTTCCTCTACCTTTGTACCTTAGTGAGAGAAAAAAAAATCAGGCTTGTGACTAGCTTTCAACATAATTTAGAAGTTTGGGGCCAGGGCTTATGATGCAAGTGATGACGCTCTGTCCCAGCAGTGGGCATGCTCCAACCTTAAACTGGGAGGCAGACCCCAAGTGCTGCTGATGTGAAAGCTCACTGTAACTTTGGATACACTGCAGCTAGAAGCAAATTTCTGCTGGTGCTCTTAGGCACTCCTTTTTTACCCATAGTCCTATGTTGTAGGATCACCCCCTTCTGGAGTCAATGGTCAACACTTAAAGAAATGAACAGGATGATGACAAAACTGTGATCCAACTGGTGTGGGAATAAGCTAAGCTAGTGATTCTCAGACATTCCCGACCTACATGTAAAATGTCTTTCTGATATGATAATGTGATTAAAAATCTTGAATAAAAGTCTGTACACACATCCGATAGGACATCTGTCCCCTGAGCCCAAGACACCCGTGCACTGAACACCCATTTTCATCCGACAGTCGCACATGTGTATGTGTTCCATTACACAGAATGTGTTAAACAAGCTTCCCCCATAACACAGTATATCCTTTTCATAACATTATCTGGAACACAAACTGCCAGCAGCTCTATATTCTTTCTGTAATATTAAAAGTCCTCAGTGGCCTTTTAAAGCTGCACAAACTCTCTCCTTGTATATTAAATAATAATTATTTATGCCCACATGCTGCAAACACCCCCACCATGCCTTGTGGTAAGTGTGTATAGGTGTATAAAAGTGTTCTTAAAAAGACTCCTGTCACGTGAATACAGTGAGAAAGGGGAAATACAAAAAAAACAAGAAGAAACTTAGCTCATTCATTTAAAAAACGCAATTCCGGTTTTTAAGGTCAACCTTTTCTTTTGTCAAAACTTGCATTTGCACTGAACATGCCCTTTAAACCCAGGGGTGAGGACCAAGAATATTTTATACCCCGTTTTAAGATCATTAAGGTTGGGGACAGATTTAAATTGTCCTTTAAGGGTTAACCGTGGAATATTTGAAGCCCTTGTGATTAAACTGTGAGAATAAAATGACTTGTCATCATCCAATAAACTCACTTCTGATTTGAGCTGTTCAAATTCTTGTTCGGGAAGAAAAGAATTCCACCCATCCTCTGTAACTTCAAACATGGGGCGGTAGAAGAATGGATACATTAGAGTAATCGAATCCAGCGTGGATAAGGCCTGTAGAATTCAAAGAAAGTCCACAATGAGTTACAAACATTACCCCCCTTAATTAAGCTTCACCTCACAATATTTGGAATTAAAGGGGAACTGTGGTCTCCAAACAAGTTAAGTTTAAATGAAAGGCCAGGTTCCTACCTTTAAAACGAGCCATCAACCACCTCTCTACATGCTCCACAGCCCAAGATATAAAGAAATGACTGACCAGAAAGTTAATGGGTGGGAGGCTGACATGTGACACTCCTAAGGCTTCTCCTGCACAGTGCCACACTCGCGAGCACAGCCTCAGACTCCCTCAGTGTGTGAGGGAGACAGGAAGTCCCTCCTCCTCTCTGCTGTGTAAGGAGGGACCATGGGGTCCGTGAGTGGGAGTGACCAGGGGGGCTGCAAAGGGGAGGAGACACAGGGCAGATTGACTGACAGGTTTCAGAGCAGGAAGAAGGAAGTGCAGGGGACCTGGTGATGCTGCTGCCATATCACACACAAAAATGTACATATCTTCAAAACTATGTAAAATAAGCAATGGAAATAAATTGCAAAAACTCTCAAGATAGCAACTCCTATCAATTTACCTAAAGTAATTTTCGGACCACAGTTCCTCTTTAAACTATGTTTGCCCATAATGAAAATTCAATGTAATGCTTGACAGTAAATTCTTCTCCTTTCTTAGGTTATACTCAACCAAACAAACTATGCTAAATGGAACACAGACACTTAACTATGACATCACATCTGGGGGGACATCACTGGAGAATAAAGCAATAAATACATAGTCTGCGCTTTAGGAGGCTTACATGTTACAGTTTTGGTAATATGTCATTTACAATGGAAAATAGGAAAGTAAAAAGGGGATCATAATAAGCAGAACTTTTCACCTACCTCAATGGAGCTAGCAATGTTCAAACATTCGTCCATGCCGGTGATTTCTAGTTGTATTATTCGCAAGTCCTTACATTTTATGTTGATGGTACCAGATGTCCCCACAAATCTTAAATTAAAACATGATCCACAAAGGTTAGCCAAGAATAACAAACACCGTAAAGGGAACGCATTCTATCGAGTGGAAAGGGTTACGGTAAGTGTATATAGGTGTATAAAAGTGATCTTAAAAAGACAATTTAAGTCTTTTCCCCAACCCCTCCTCAAGAGGGGGAGTGCAGGACATAAAACACACTCAGCCCTTATGACTAAACACTCAGTTTACCTTATGACTCCTGCACCACTGTGTATTAGTTACAAGATCCAGACCCCTGCTGGTGTCAAGAACCTGGCCAATGGGAACACGCGCTTCTAGCACAGCACGCCTTCTGAATGTCCAAACCCCGGGCTGAAGCTGGCTAGTGGGAATAAGGAAGCAAGGTATCGTAATTTCAAAGCAGCGGTGCAGGAATTTTGAGGTAAACCCAGGTGTGAGGACCTAGCATTTTAAGCAATTTCATAGTGAGGGGGTGGGAAAAACACTTTAATTGTCTATACAGTGTACATCACCTGGTCTACACAGTGTACATCACCTGGTCTACACAGTGTACATCTCTCTGGTCTACACAGTTGCCATCCCCTGGTCTACACTAGTGCACATCCCCTGTTTTCTAACACAGTGCACAATCCTGGCTACACAGGTGCCCATCCCGTGGTCTCACAGTGACACATCCACCTGGTCTATACAGTACTAACCCCTGGTCTATACAAGTTACATCCTGTTTTGTACATCATCCTACCTGGTCTATACACTGTACATAACCCTGTATTACAGTACACCACTGGTCATCACCTGGTCCGCTAGTACATTACAAGCCCTGGTTAAACTGTAATCCCTGCCTTACCTGTCATCCTGTCTATACATGTATAAACAGAACATCACCTAGATATCAACCTGGGTCTAATACAGTACAGTCACCTGGTCTCATACAGTACATCACCTGTCTATACAGTGTACAATCACACCGGTTACGTGTAGATCACTGTCTATGTACAGTGTAACATCACTGGTCTCTATACAGTGTACATCACCTGTATAGACGTGTACATCCCCTGGTCTATACAGTACATCCCCTGGTCTATACAGTGTACATCACCTGGTCTATACAGTGTACATCACCTGGTCTATACAGTACATCACCTGGTCTATACAGTACATCACCTGGTATACAGTCACATGCCACGTTGTCACACAGTACATCCCTGGTTATTACAGTGTACAGCACTGGTCTATACAGTACCGTCACCAGGTCTATACAGTGTACATCACCTGGTCTATACAGGTAAATCAGCCTGTCTATACGTGTACATCACTGGTATATACAGTGTACATCACCTGTTATACAAGGTTAATCACATGGCTATACATGTACATCTGGTCTAGTACAGTACACTCACCTGGTCTATACAGTACATCACCTGGTCTACACAGTACATCACCTGGTTTACACAGTACATCACCTGGTATATACAGTGTACATCACCTGGTCTATACAGTACATCACCTGGTCTATACAGTACATCACCTGGTCTATACAGTACATCACCTGGTCTATACAGGTACATCACCTGGTCTATACAGTGTACATCACCTGGGGTCTATACAGTGTACATCACCTGGTCTATACAGTGTACATCCCCTGGTCTACACAGTGCACATCCCCTGGTCTACACAGTGCACATCCCCTGGTTTACACCGTGCACATCCCCTGGTCTATACAGTACACCCCCTGGTCTATACAGTGTACATCACCAGGTCTATACAGTGTACATCACCTGGTCGTATACACTGTACATCACCGGTCTTACAGTACACACCTGGCTATACAGTTACTCACACGGTCTACACAGTGCACATCCCCTGGTCTACACAGTGCACATCCCCTGGTATCAACGTGCACACCCTGGTCACACAGTGCACAGTCCCCTGGTCTCTACAGTACACCCCCTGGTCTTGTATCAGGTGTACATCCCTGGTCTATACAGTGTACATCCCCTGGTCTATACACTGTACATCCCCTGGTCTATACACTGTACATCCCCTGGTCTATACACTGTACATCCCCTGGTCTATACAGCTGTACATCCCCTGGTCTATACACTGTACATCCCCTGGCTACACTGTGACATCCCCTGGTCTATACACTGTAACATACCCCTGGGGGTCTATACAATGTACATCCCCTGGTCTAACACTGTAAATCCCCTGGCTTATACACTGTACATCCCCCTGGTCTATAGTGCCATACAGGTATATAACAGAACATCACTGGTAAGACAGTCACAGATACCTGGTTATACCAGTTGTAGCATGGTTGGGCTGGTCTAACATGTACACTCACATGACCGGTCTATACAGTGTACATGCACCTGGTCTATACAGTGGTACAGCCTCCTGGTCTATACAGTACATCACCTGGTCTATACAGTACATCACCTGGTCTATACACGTACATCCCTGTTAGACGTGTACATCCCCTGGTATATACAGTACATCCCCGGGTCTATCCGTGGAACACCTGGTCTATACCAGTGTACCACGTCTGGTCACATGTACACTCACCTGGTCTATACCCAGTACATCACTGGTCTACCATACAGGATACACAACCTGGTTTACACAGTACATCACCTGGTATATACAGTGTACAGCACCTGGTCTATACAGTACATCACCGGTCTATACACGTGTACATACGGTCTCTACAGTACATCACCTGGTCTATACAGTGTACACCTGGTCTATACGTGTTACATCACCTGGGTCTATTACAGTTACATCACCTGGTCTATACAGTGTACATCACTGGTCATACAGTACATCACATGTCTATCAGTACATCACCGCGGTCTATACAGGTGTCATGTTACAATCACCTGGTATATGACAGTGTACATCACCTGGTCTATGTTATACAGTGTACATCACCTGGTCGTGGTATACATGTACATCACCTGGTCTATTTGTATCCACTGGTCTATACAGTACATCTGGTATACCGTAAGCCTGTCTATAAGTGTACAGGTACACCTGGTCGTATACAGTGTACATCACCTGGTCCTATACAGATCCACCTGGTCTATACAGTACATCACCGGTCTAACAGTGTAATCACCTGGTCTAACAGTGTTACATCATGGTCTATACAGTGTACATCACCTGGTCTATACAGTGTACATCACCTGGTCTATACAGTGTACATCACCTGGTCTACACAGTACATCACCTGGTCTATAAGTGTACATCACCTGGTCTATACAGTGTACATCACCTGGTCTATACAGTGGTACATCAACCTGGTCTATACAGTGTACATCACCTGGTCTATACAGTGACAATCACCTGGTCTATACAGTACATCACCTTGGTCTACTACAGTGTACATACACCTGGTTATCACACGTAGCATACATGGTCTATACAGGGTTTACATAACCACCTGTTATACAGTGTACGATCACATGGTCTATACAGTGTACACTGGTTGATACAAAACCTGGTATATACAGTGACATCACGTGGTTATACAGTGTGGATAATCACGTGGGTCTATACAGTACATCACTGGGTCTATACATGTACAATCACCTGGTCTACACATGTACATCACCTGTCATACAGTACATCACGCTGGCTATACAGTGTACATCACCTGGTCTATACAGGTACATCACTGGTCTATACAGTACATCACCTGGTTAACAGTACACATGGTCTACATGTACATCACCTGGTCTATACAGTGTACATCACCTGGTCTATACAGTACATCACCTGGTCTATACAGTGTACATCACCTGGTCTATACAGTACATCACCTGGTCTATACAGTACATCACCTGGTCTATACAGTACATCACCTAGTGTATATCCCCAGGTCTCACCTCTTGTCTATGGAGTCAATGTTGGAGTGTAGCAGCCATAGCTCCTCATTGTTGTCCTGCCTGGAGCTGAGGATCAAGTGGTGACCGGTCAGGCACAGGGTCCCCCCCACTGCAGGATGGAACGGTCGGTGCAGGACAACCCTGTCTACCCGGGGGGTTTTGATCAGCTCGGCGAATTCCATTCAGGAGACGGTGAGGGACAGACCCACACTGACTGGTCACTGACTAGTATTTCCCATCGGGTCAGACCGGATGTGCCCACACAATCCTGACAGCTCCGCACCAGCCTACTGCGCATGTCAAAACATGGGGCCGGAAGTTTACTGTACTAACTCGGAAATAGGTAGCACAACCCGGAAATAGGAAGCTGTGAGGGAAGGTTGGTAAGGATGAAGCTTTCCTGTAGTCAAGGCAATCAGTCTGCAGCGTAATGGCAACCTCTTTTGGCTGCCTGGATAGTAACCTAATGCAGGGGGATTTATAATGTTTTTCATCCTGCTGCTCCTCATAGAAATTATATTGGGAGGTAAAAAGCACCAATCCTACCTCCCTGCCTCAGATACTTTTTATTTTAAAGGGCATGTCCACCCACAAAACAATCCCCCCCACTAATGGCCCCACCATGTAGTGTAATAAAATCCTTACCTCACATCCCAGCTCCGTATGGTTCTCCTGTAGCCCCCCCCAAGTCCCAAAAACTGCCCACCAGGAGGATAGCAGATGTAGGACTCTGCCTCCTGTCTCGCCTCCGGGAGAAGTTTGGCATGCGTACTGCAGCCCTTCTCCCCCTCCCTCTCACTCCCGTTTTGCGATCCCTCCCCCTACCATAAAACCCCTTGCCCGTATATTAGTATATCTTCCCCCAGCCCCAACTGCAAAAAAATAATTTTAAGAAAGACCCCCGAACTCTACTTACCTTCCCTCTCTCCCCTGGCATTCTGAGAAGCCGGCAGCCGCGTTCGTGGTTGGCTGCCTCTCAGCCAATCACAGACGCGGCTGCCGGTCCCGCCCCCTTCTTGCAGTGTCTTGCAAGCAGAAGGCCGGGCGTCGGAGGAGAGAGGGAAGGTAAGTAAACATTGTGGCACTTTCTTAAATTTATTTTATAGCGGTTGGGGCTGGGGGATGATGTACTATGATATGGGGGAAATTTATTATAAGGGTGGACATGCCCTTTAACTGTTTTTTAAAAAACTTTAGATGCACTATAGTTTCCTTTTAAGTTAAAGAAGAGAAGTAGAGCTGTGATACCTTTTATTGGCTAACTAAATAAAAAAATTAAGCAAGCTTTCGGGAGTCCTAAGCGCCCTTCATCAAGCTGGATGTTACAAAAGAAACTGAGAAATCACAAACTTATATACACATAGGGATAGTAAACATCAAACAAATTGAACAGATGACCAGGTACAGATAGAGACTCGGGAGGGGGGGATGTGGGAAAAACAGCAGTGGACGTGTGAAATGGGTACAAGTAGATAGCTGTAATAATGTGAGAACAGTGTCCTTTGAAATGGAAAGTGTCTTTTGAAATGTATCAGACAGTACAAGACAGTGTCCTGGTGAGTGGGTTTAGTCTGGGTGGTGATGTGAAATAAGTTTATATTTGGCCTTAAAACTCATGTTCCAATTTAGTCCACCATTCAGGGGATTAAATTGCTGAATGAATTTGTATTCCCATCCCTTACGCTGTTTTTGTTTGTGAAAATTTCCCATAAGAATGGTGATCTTGAGGTCTTTCATACTGTGGCCTCTTTTACAAAAGTGCTCTGCCACAGGTGCATCCGTTAATCCGTGCATGATGTTGAATCTATGAGAGTTCTTATGTTTGCACGGTGTTTGTCCTGTTTCTCCCACATAGAAACCCATGGTAGGGCACTTCATGCACATTATTAGATACACCACATTGGCGGAACCACAGGAGAATGATCCTTTAATTTGATTCATTTGTTTACAATGTGGCATATATATTTGGTCTCTTGTGTGGATGTGTGCGCATCTAGGTTGTTGGTAGGGGGAAGTGCCATTGATTGTTGTTTTTGCCTGAAGAGCTGTGTACCAGTAGGCGTTTCAAATTAGGGGGCTGTCGGTATGCCAGGAGTGGAGGCACTGTTAATATGTTTTTTAGTCTGTTGTCCCTTTGTATTGTGGGATGGAGTTCTTTTATGATTTGGTGTAGGATCTTCAGGTGTGGACTGTAAGTGGCTACAAGGGGAACCCGGTTGCAATTTCCTTTCTGTTTGTATTTCAGTAGCGTGTGTCTGGGAATAGATATGGCCCTTTGGATTTCCTTGTCCGTTGTTTTGGGATTGTCTCCCTGTTTAACGAACTCACTGCGGAGTTGCTGTAGGTGTTCATTCTTTCTGTTGTGTCTGAACAGATATGATGGTATCACTAATTCTCTTACTTATAGCTAACACGGTACAAACCTCAACTATTCCATTAAGCTAAGGGTTAGTTACACTACAAAAGGTTATTGCAATTGTACACCAACCAATACTTTGATAGACAGATGTACAGTGTTAATATTGTTCGACATTCAATTTGTTTGGCCAATTATTGTCCACTGTCGTCTATTATGAGGTTACATTACATGTACATTTAATCGGAACTTCAGAAAAATACTACGGTCATTTTTACCAATTACGATTGATATTATGATCTAATGTCGAAAATGTAAAATTTTTCAGCCAATTAATGGAATTGTCGTATTGTTTATCAAATTGTACATAAAATTGGCCACTACCTCTCCCAGTATCATATTTTGTGTTAATAATGTATATGTAAAATGTAAGCAATATATGTAAACTGTATCAAACAAACTGTTGGGAATATGCAGTTAGTCCTTTGTCCACAAGATGGCTCAATGGGTAAAACTCCCGGGATTGCCTGTTGTAAATTAATTATTCTGGTGCCAACACGTCTGGCCTGTAGGATTGAGTTGTGTAATTGCTGATTGGTCTGCTGCTCAACAAGTCTGATGTTTGGCTGCTGGTTGAAGGTTTGTAATTTGCACATCAAAGGGAATGTGGGAATAAAAAGAGCAGCTTTAGTCCACATGGAGAAGCACACAGACAAAGGAAGAGCTAGGATACATGCTGAGGCAGTATCCTGTAGCCTGGAGTGGATTAACTCTATCCTGACCCTCAGCTTGAGAGCAAGGGACCCAGGAGCCAGGAAGGCAGAATCAGACCAGGAAAATCCAGCAGCAGCCCAGCAGTTTGAAGCCAAGGCAGTGGACCCCATAGAGTGGAGGCCAGAGATCCCAGGAACTGCATCCCAAGGACATTGCTTGCTTGATAGGATATGGTTGTGCTTGATACCGGTGCTTATTAATAAAGCTCCTTCAATTGTAAAATAGCTTGTGTGGCCTGGTTTGCCTTATTTCCAACAACCTCACACAGGGCGTCCTGTGACAATATTGTCACCTTAAGAGGGGTAATGTCTAGGCCAGGTTATATGCTTGCCTGAAAAGGTGGTTTTTAACGTTACGTTTGAAGGTAATAAGGGATGATGAATGACAGACAGATGGAGGAAGGTAGTTCCAGAGCAGTAACAACATACTATAAACCATTTTAGCTAATCCAATTCCCCATCATGTCCTTTTACACATCTCTGCAACAAAAAGACAGGGTAGTTGCAGTCAGTCATGGCTGTGATCTATATATAGATATAGATATCTATATATCTATATATGATAATCTAGCCTTACATCCTACCTATACGGTAACCAGCACAGTATATGGTATCTATATATATATATGACAAATCTACCCTTACATCCTACCTATCCGGTAACCAGCACAGTATATGATATCTATATATCTATATATGATAATCTAGCCTTACATCCTACCTATCCGGTAACCAGCACATTATATGGTATCTATATATCTATATATGATAAATCTACCCTTACATCCTACGTCCACCCTTGTGGTGCACATGTGACAGGAAGGAACTGGATTTGGGAAATCACCTTCCATTCCCTGCCTCACATTCATCTGTCCTGTCCCTATCTTAGTTAATGGATATGAGAGGTGAGATGTTACCTTTTATGTACAAGGTAACCATAGTAAATAGTAAACACTTCCTATTGAACATTGGGTCCCTAATGGTATCCCTGTACCACCCATAATATGTAACATTTTATTTATTTGCCTTTATATTTAGGCATAGAATGTGTTAATTTTTATGTATATCTATCTCTCAAGAAATTATCATGGTTAAAAGATATACTCCATTATTAGATTTAAACTGTCAGTAGGTGTGTGTGTTGATCATCTTTGACTCCATATTCATACAACATTTAACAAGTATTTTAGCCATTATGACAATCAAAACAATTACAATAACAATGGTCAGTAAGAAAGTCACAAAATTGCCAAAAACATTGTGGAGCCAAGATCCAATGTTGCCGAGCCACTTGAAAGGATTCCATCAGTTCTTTTGAAATGTCTCTTAATTTTTGTTGTAAACTGTCCACTTTAGCAAGGTGAGGTAGTACTGGGTCATGGGAATCCTCAATCCAAGTGCAACATTCCACACCAATAAGGACACACACACCTCCTTGAGATGCTGAGATGTAGTCCAATGCCATTCTGTTCTGTAAGGATACTTTTCTGACCTGTGAAAGTTCATCATTAATAACACGTATAGCACTGGTTGTTTCATTAACAATCCCATCCATTATTTCAGTTTATTTATTTAATCTGTAAGCAAGTTCTATCCCCAGCCTGTCTATGGTGGAAATCACATCCATGCTTTATCTGTATCACTGAAAAGCTCCCTTCACTATGTCATGCTGATTTGTATGATTTAACCCTTCTGTGGAAGTGTAAGTACTGTATTGTATTATATCCTGGTGTGGGTTGACTGTTATCATGAGAGAATTTTAAACACACTGATAGTTCATACGCCTATCCTGCTATCTGTAAAGATGTCCCTTCTGTAGAAATTAGTTTCCTTATAGAATGTTTGTCTCATTTGACTGTGGAGATATGTACATAATCTATTGTCTTTAAACTTCCATGTCCCTGTATGTATTCTCCCTGTATGTATTCTCCCCCCCTAGAAGATCCTGTTCCCATGATAATGGGAAAACTGGATCTTCTATTTCATAGCTTCCCCTTATAGTAAGTGGCTGTGTAAAGTCTGTACTGTACAGTTACCATGGTGATATTAGAGACATGTTGCTTTATAGTGTTAGTTTCGTTATCTATTATTTGTGGGAGGACAGAAGCTTCTGACGGTGATGGATACAGATATGTTAGTGATGTACAGGTCGGATTCACCTACCCTGCACATGACTAACTTGACAGGCAAACAAGATAAATGATGAAAAGCATAAACTTAGCATTATAACGGTAGGTTGTACACAGGATCTTGGGTATTGTATTGAAGATGCTGTTTGCAGTGTAGTGGCTGACATGGAGCCATGTTGGCTTTCCCTCTAGTTTCACTGCAGTTGTAAGTAGCACTTGGTATGGACCTTCGAATCGTGGGCCAAGGGAACACTTTTGGAACACTCTGACCATCACCCAGTCTCCTGGCTTTACAGGATGTTGTTGGTTCTCTACATCTGGTAAACTGTCATGTACATGAAGATACACTGTAGTAAGCTCCTTCTATAACGTAATAACATAAGAACACAGATCATAGTGCATTGCCTCTATCTGATAAGGATAGTGTAACCCTGTCTATGGCTTGTAGCCAAATAAGATCTTATAGGGACTGAGTCTTGTGCCTTTAACTTTCGAGATGACCACCTTTATTGGCAAGGAGACCCTCTTGAAAAAGTTTTTCTTCTACCCAGGTTTTGATTGATGTACCTTACATGGTTTTGAACCCTCTGTTTTTCCAGATGGGTCCAAAATCATGTGCAATTCCATATGCATACATGCTGTCAGTGTAAATGTTAGCAGTCTTACCTGAAGCGTGTACACATGTCTTACCCAATGTGACCAATTCCGCCTGCTGTGCTGAGTATGAAGGTGGCAATCGGCCAGCATCTAATGTAGTGAAACCTTCAGCTGTTGACGATATGATGGCATAGGAGGTGCATGGAGCTCCATCTACATATAACCTGGAACCATCTACAAATAAAGTAAGGTCAGGGGCTTGCAGCGGCTCCTCACTTACCGGAGACAATTGGCTAGTCTCTTGCTCCATCAGTTGTAGACAATCATGGTCCTCTAACACCGTCTTGGCATCACCGTCCTCTGGCAGGAGGAAGGTGGCTGGATTGAGGACTGTGCAGCGTTTAACCTCTACTTCCCCAGACTCTAATAGGATAGACTCATACTTGCCTAGGCGTGCTGAGGAGATGTGCTGTGTCTGCGCACATTGAATGATTCCTGCTGCATGTGAAGCATATACAGTTAGTGGTTACCCTATGCGAATAACTGCTACCTTTTCAGAGAGGAGAGCTGCTGCCGCTACCACTTTAACACAAGTGAGAGCTCCTTGAATAACTGGATCCAGGTGTAGTTCTCATATGCCACCACTCGTCATCCAGATGGGGTCTCCTGGCAAAGAATGTTCCCTGTATTTCCTAAAACAGCTCAAAACAATTGGAAAGGTTTAGTTGAGTCAGGTAGTTTTACATTACATATTCTGCTTTATTCTATAAGTCCATCACAGTCTAACCAAAGACCAAACCTAGAATGTACTTTCTACTCCCTGTAAGGGAAGATAAAATGTAACATATCAGTTTTCCAACGTTAAAAAAACACATAATTCATCACCACACAAATCCTCTACTTTCCATGTTCAACATACTTTTAATTATAACTCTTTCTTTTCAATGTTCCTCCTTCTATGTAAATTAGATACACATTACTTTCTGTAAACTTTTCATTTTCATTTCCCAACTTCTACATTAACAACACAGATTCCATCTAAAACCATTAACGTCCCATTCTAAAATTATTTTTATGATTTTGTATACACTTGTTGAACCAAGGGTGTTTAATTAAAGAAGCAGATCAGCTGCTTTGCTGGTGCTGACAAAAATTCCTTTTTTCTCTTTTTTTTTTTCTTTTCTTTTTTTCCAAACATACCAACATCTGGAACTCATTTGAGTCCAACTCTTGCATTCTACCACACACTATTCAACTAGATTGTTACTACATTTCCAATCAAAAAATCTAATTTATTTCTACTCTTGTCAAATCCAAGGGTAAATGAAGATAGAACCTACAGATAAGTCAAATACCTTCATTAGACATATTATAATTTTACATTGTCAACCTAACCCATATTTACTTGTGGTCTTTGATTTAAGCATATAACGGCTGTTATCTAAACCATCTGGTTCCCTCATTCCAAACCTTGTTTCTTTTTAAGGGGGTTATGTGGTTTCTTTATTACAGGGGAGAATTGTGCACTTATTGTCCTCTGTAATAATGATATGATCCCACTGAAATTTTAACTGTTTCATTAAATCATCCATGTTACCAACATTAATAGTACAGCAACAATTGTATATTACAGCGATAGCGTCGTCAATTTGACGTGGTGTAGGATTTCATTCTAGCTTAACAAAACATATGGCCATGTGTTTCTTATTCTAAAGGGAGAGTGTGCTGTATATTGTGTGTGCTGTGCGTGTCTCTATTGACAGTTTATATATTTACTGTCTAAGTGTACCCATCTGAACAGATCAAATATTCCCTGTAATGATATAGAATATAGGGTTTCACCTGCCAACCTGGTCATCTCACTCCACTTGGTATGGGACTAACAGTCCATTCCCCATATTTTCCAGCCATCCTGGTGCAGGGGTTACATGTACTTACTATGTTCCCCATCTTAAATTGTGACTTTAACGAATTATTTATTTTTTTATTTTTTTATTTTTTTATCACTCCCCATGCAAGTCCTTTTCCCCGTATGTCCAGAGACTATATGCCCTCTATTCAGAAGAGTACTTATGTATAAGACCTCTGAAATTTGGGTGCTGGCCAGCACAATTTTTAATTTTCGAGTGAAAAGACCCTATACACATCTCTCAACACCTTCATCCGTGTTGGAGATTTTATCAGTGATTAAATTTTTTTTTTTTTTTTTTTTTCCCCTCACAGTCACAATATAAGAGTCATAAAAATAGTGGAGTGTTTGAAATAGATTGCAGGTTACTAGAAAAATAAACCCCCAAAGTAACAGATAATTTCACTTGTTTTGATTCCATTCGCATGGGTGTAGCATGATTTAAGCAGTGGCTGTGTTAACCCCCCTTTACACTGAATGTTTAACAGCATTATACAGACACAATATACACTTTCCCCATAGCATTATAGAGCATACAATTGGCTTTCCCACAGCAAAGTATTATAACAAATTCTAATACAAGTCTTCCCCTTGTTTGAGGTAACCAGCACAGTATATGATATCTATATATCTATATATGATAAATCTACCCTCACATCTTACAGATCTGGTAACCAGCACAGTATATGGTATCTATATATCTATATATGATAAATCTACCCTTACATCCTACCTATCTGGTATATGATAAATCTACCCTTACATCCTACCTACCTGGTAACCAGCACAGTATATGAGTGTTTTATTTGCACTGCATACGTCTCACTCCAGCACTTATACCCATTCCATTGTATCTGTGTGTTACCCACCTAACTAGATTGTAAGCTCTATGGGGCAGGGACCTCATTACCTCTTATGGCAAAGCCCTAGCACTTTATTTTTATATTTATTTATATAATTTATATATTTATGTACTGAACTATCTATGTATTTATCCCCCTTATGATTTTATTGTATTTTGTTACATACAGCGCTGCATCTTCAAGTGGCGCTTTATGAATAAACTATACATACATACATTCATGATCTTCAAAGAAATGACTGACCAGAAAGTAAGTGGGTGGGAGGTGACATTTGACATCCTAGGCTTCCCTGCCCAGTGCCACAATCGCCGAGCACAGCTTCAGACTCCCTCAGTGTGTGAGGGAGGTAAGGAAGTCCCTCCTCCTCTATGCTGTGTAAGGGGGACCATGGGTCACGGTGAGTGGGAGTGACCAGGGGGCGGAGGGTGCAAAGAGGAGGAGACACAGGGCAGATTGACTGACAGGGTCAGAGCAGGAAGAAGGAAGTGCAGGGGACCTGGTGTTGATGCTGTGGCCATATCACACACAAAATGTAATATCTAAAAACTATGTAAAATAAAACATGGAAATAAATTGCAAAACTCTCAATGATAGAACTCCTAATCAATGTACCTAAAGTAATTTTCGGACCAAGTTCCTCTTTAACCTATGTTTGACCTAATGAAAATTAAATGTAATGCTTGACAGTAAATTCTTCTCCTTTCTTAGGTTCTACTCAACCAAAACAAACTATGCGTAAATGGAACACAGACAAATAACTATGACATCACATCGGGGGACCATCACTGGAGGAATAAAGCAAATAAATACATAGTCTGCGCTTTAGGAGGGAGGGACTTTACATGTACAGTTTGGTAATATGTCATGTACAATGGAAAAATTTAGGAAAGTAAAAAGGGGAGATAATAAGCAGAACTTTTCACTACCTCAATGGAGCTAGCAATGGTTCAAACATTCTCAATGCCGGTGTTTCTAGTGTATTATTCGCAAGTCCTACAGTTATGTTGATGGTACCGATGTCCCACAATTTAAATTAAAAACATGATCCACAAAGTTAGCCAAAGAATAACAAACACCGTAAGGGAACCAGTCTATCGAGTGGAAAGGGTTACGGTAAGTGTATATAGGGTATAAAAAGTGATCTTAAAAAGACAATTTTAAGTCTTTCCCAACCCCTCCTCAAGAGGGGGATGCAGGACATAAAACACCACTCAGCCCTTATGACTAAACACTCAGGTTTACCTTATGATCCTGCACCCCTGTGTTGTATTTAGTTACAAGATCAGCCCTGCTGGTGTCAAGAACCTGGCCAAATGGGGAACAGCTGCTTCTAGCACACAGCACGCCTTCTGAATTCCAAACCCGGGTGAAGCTGGCTAGTGGGAATATAAGGAGCAGGTATCGTAATTTCAACGCAGCGGGCTAGGAATTTGAGGGTAAACCCAGGTGTGAGGACCTAGCATTTAAGCAATTTCATAGTGAGGGGGTGGGGGGAAAGAAAAAACACTTTAAAAGGCATCTATAGTGGAAAAAAAAAACACATTGCCCCTTTGCAAAGTAAATCATTGTACTATGTGCTGCCTTAATCCTATATCTGTCACTGACTTGTTTAACAACGGTGCAGTCATGTGCAGCCTTTTCCCCCTTCTCCCTCCCCCTCTGGTACCCCTCCATGTCATCCGCTTCGGTCTAACCGACAAGCTTATTATGTGCAGTAGAGTAAAAGTTCAACATCCTGAAAAAACACACCACGCACAGGGGCCAATAGATAGAAAGCGTCCTGGAGAACGGAAGAAGGAGATCCGTTGCAGTTTAGATTCTCTCACTAGTACCCACATCAATCAGTGAAAGCTATTAAGAAGGGGAGGTCAAAAGTGCAGCCTTATATCTAACATCAAAGCTACCTTACTCCCCCTGCTAATGCTTGTTATCTCTATGTTTATTACAGAGGGCAGGGAGGGGGGATCACGTCACAGGGATTGATTGACCAGTCAAAGTAGGAGAGAGGAATGCAAATCACGATTTTCTAACTGGTGTATCTCCGACACAGAGAGGGGGAATCTGAAAAAAAAGTGAAGGGACATCTGGGGGTTGTGGGAATTTAGAAACATGGAAAGAAGAACAAAGGTTCATTTTTCCCACTATAGATGCCCTTAATGGTTATTACAGTGTACATCACCTGGTCTACACAGTGTAATTCCTGGTCTACAACAGTGCACATCTCCTGGTATACACCGTGCACATCTCCTGGTTATACACCGGCACAATCTCTGGTCGACACAGTGCACATCTCATGGTCTTACAAAGTGCACATCTCCTGGTCACCAACAGTGGCCACCTCTCCCTGGTCTACACAGTGCACATCTCCTGGTCTACCACGTGCAACATCCCTGGCATCCCTGGTCTAACAGAGTACATCCCCTGGCATCCCATGGTCTATACCGTACACCCCTGGTCTATACAGTGTACATCCCCTGCGTCTATCAGTGTACATCCCTGCGTCTATTACATTGTACATCCCCTGGTCTATACACTGTCATCCTGAGCTATTATACACTGGTACATCCCCTGATCTGTCACTGTACTATACACTGTACATCCCCTTGGTCTAAACACTGAACCTTCTATACACTTCTCCCGGCTACCGTACATCACCTATCTTATATCAGTCTAAACAGACACCCTGGTAGTGTCTATAACACTGTAACATTACATGTGTAATTCATGTCTATACAGGTAAAGAATACATCACCTGGTCTTAAGTACATCACCTGGTCTATACAGTGTACATCACCGGTAGACGTCGTATAACACAGTGCATAGTACCATCACCTGGTTTATACAGTGTACATTCACCTGTAGCAGATATCACATGAAGTCAGTACGTGAATCCCTGGTCCTATACATGTACATCACCTGTCGATACATGTACATCAACCTGGTCTATACAAATACTGGGCTTACGTGTTTACATCACTGGCTTATACAGTGTCATCACCTGGTCTATACAGTACGTCCAACCGGTCACGGTACTATTTACAGTCTTGCATACTTATCACCTTTGGTACTAACACGAATGGTATACATAACACCTGGGTCTAACGATGTACATCACCTGGTTTAACCAACAGACTTCACCTGGTCTATATGTTAGCAGTTATTCGTGTACAGCACTCGGGTCTATACGGTACACTGTATAACAGTAACACCTGCAGTCTCTTACAGGCGAATCACCTGCGGTCATACAGTGTACATCAATGGTCTATTTACAGTGTTAATCACCTGGTACTATACAGGTGTACATCCCTTCTATACAGTGTACACCCCTGGTCTATAACAGTGTACATCCCCTTAGTCTACAGTGACACCCTGGTCTATACAGTGTACATCCCCTGGTCTATACATGTACATCACCGGCGGTCTAGTACAGTGTACATCACCCGGTACTATACAGTGTACATCACCTGGTTTAATACAGTGTACATCACTGCTTATCGAGGTCATTCACGGTTTACAGTTACATCACCTGGTCTTAAGTGTATCACGTCAAGTGTACATCCACTAACAGTGTGTAAACATTACTGGCTATACAAGACCATACTGTCATACATTACATCCCTGGTCTATACAGTGACATCACCTGGTCTATACAGATCGTTACATCCTGATACGTCTGGTCTTACAGTGTACATTACCTGGTCTATACAGTAATCACCTGGTCTTTACAGTGTACATCACCTGGTTATACAGCTACGTCAACAGTCACATGGTTCTATACAGTACATCACCTGGTCTATACAGCCTGGTAACAGTACACCTATCAGTAATCACGGTATTATATACCACTGTTATAGTATCATCGGTATCCAGCAACTCGTTTGTCATAATGGAGTCAATGTTGGAGATGTAGAGCCATAGCTACTCACTTGTTGTCCTGCCTGGAGCTGAGGATCAAGTGGTGACGGTCAGGCACAGGGTCCCCCCCACTCAGGATGGAACGGTCGGTGCAGGAACAACCCCTGTCTACAGGGGGGGGTTTTGATCAGCTTCGCCGGAATTCCATTCGGAGACGGTGAGAGGACAGACCACCACTGACTGTGTCACTGCACTAGTATTTCCCATCGGGTCAGACCGGCTGTGCCCACACCAATCCTGAACAGCTCACGACAGCCTATGCGCATGTCAAAAACATGGGGCCGGAAGTTTATAGGTACTAACTCGGACAATAGGTAGCACACGGAAATGAGGAAGCTGTGAGGGAAAGGTTGGTAAAAGGATGAAGCTTCCTGTAGGTCAAGGTAGGTAATCATGTCTGCACGTCGTAATGGCACCAAACTCTTTTGGCTGCCTGGATAGTAACCTAATGCAGGGGGTTTATTTAATTATAATGTTTTTCATCCTGCTGCTCCTCATAGAAATTATATTGGGAGGGTTAAAAAAGACCAATCCGACCTCCTGCCTCAGATACTTTTTATTTTTAAGGGCATGTCCACCCACAAAAACATCCCCCCCACTAATGGCCCCACCTTAGTTGTAGTTGTAATAAAATCCTTACTCACATCCCAGCTCCGTATGGTTCTCCTGTAGCCCCCCCAAGTCCCAAAAAAACTGCCCCACCAGGAGGAAGCAGAGTAGGGACTCTGCTCCTGTCTCGCCTCGGGGAGAAGTTTGGCATGCGTACTGCAGCCCTCTCCCCCTCCCTCTCACTCCCGTTTTGCAATCCCTCCCCCTACCATAAAACCCCTTGCCCGTATATTAGTATTCTTCCCCAGGCCACAACTGCAAAAAAATAATTTAAGAAAGACCCCCGAACTCTACTTACCTTCCCTCTCTCCCTGGCCATTTGAGAAGCCGGCAGCCGCGTTCGTGGTTGGCTGCCTCTCAGCCAATCACAGACGCGGTGCCGGTCCCGCCCCCTTCTTGCATGTCTTGAAAGCAGAAGGCCGGGGTCGACGAGAGAGGGAAGGTAGTAAAACATTGTGGCACTTTCTTTTAAATTATTTTATAGCGGTTGGGGTGGGGGAGGGGGATGATTGTACTATGATATGGGGAAATTTATTATAAGGGTGGACATGCCCTTAACTGTTTTTTTAAAAAACTTTAGATGCACTATAGTTTCCTTTTAAGTTAAAGAAGAGAAGAGAGAAGTAGAGCTGTGATACCTTTTATTGGCTAAAAATAAAAAAATTAGCAAGGTTTTCGGGAGTCCTAAGCGCCCTTCATCAAGCTGGATGTTAAAAAGAAACTGAGAAATCACAAACTTAATACACATAGGTGACAGAAAACATCAAACAAATTGAACAGATGACCAGGTACAGATAGAGACTCGGGAAGGGGGGGGGGGATGGGGAAAAACAGCAGTGGACGTGTGTGAAATGGGTACAAGTAGATAGCTTCTGTAACTAATGTGAGAAACAGTGTCTTTGAAATGGGAAAGTGTCTTTTGAAATGTATCCGACAGTACATGACAGTGTCATGGTGAGATGGGTTTAGTCTGGGTGGGTGATGTGAATAAGTTTATATTTGGCCTTAAAATCATGTTCCAATTTAGTCCACCATTCAGGGGATTAAATTGCTGAATGAATTGTATTCCCATCCCTACGCTGTTTTGTTTGTGAAAATTCCCATAAGAATGGTGATTTGAGGTCTTTCATTACTGTGGCTTTTCAACAAAGTGCTCTGCCACAGGTGCATCACGTTAATCGTGCATGATGTTGAATCTATGAGGTTCATATGTTTGCCACAGTGTTTGTCCTGTTTCTCCCACATACAAACCCATGGTAGGGCACTTCATGCACATTATTAGATACACACATTGGCGGAACCACAGAGGAGAATGATCCTTTAATTTGATTCATTTGTGTTACAAGTGGCAATATATTTGTGGTCTCTTGTGTGGATGGTGCGCATCTAGGGTTGTTGGTAGGGGAAAGTGCCATGATTGGTGTTTTTGCCTGAAGAGCGGTGTACCAGTAGGCGTTTTCAAATTAGGGGGACTGTCGGGTATGCCAGGAGTGGAGGCACTGTTAATAGTTTTTTAGTCTGTTGTCCCTTTGTTAGTGTGGGATGGAGTTCTTTATTGATTTGGTGTAGGATTTCAGTGTGGGACTGTAAGTGGCTACAAGGGGAACCCGGTTGCCAATTTTTTTGTTGTATTTCAGTAGCGTGTGTCTGGGAATAGATATGGCCCTTTGGATTTCCTTGTCCGTTGTTTTGGGATTGTCTCCCTGTTTAATGAAATCAACTGCGGAGTTGCTGTAGGTGTTCATTCTTTCTGTTGTGTCTGAACAGATATGATGGATCACTAATTCTCTTACTTAGCTAACACGGTACAACCTCAACCTATTCCATTAACCTAAGGGTTAGTTACACTACAAAAGGTTTATTGCAATTGTACACCAACCAATACTTTGTAGACAGATGTACAGTGTTAATATTGTTCGACATTCAATTTGTTTGGCCAATTATTGTCCACTGTCGTCTATTATGAGGTTACATTACATGTACATTAATCGGAACTTCAGAAAATACTACGGGTAATTTTTACCAATTGACGTTAAAAGGAAACAACTTTCCTGATCTTAATTACGATTGATATTAGATATAATGTCAAAAATGTAAAATTTTTCAGCCAATCAATGGAATTGGTCGTATATTGTTTATCAAATGTAATAAAAATTGGCCACTCACTACCCCCCAGTATCATATTTTGTGTTAATAATGTGTATGTAAATGTAAGCTAATAGATGTAAACTGTCATCAAACAAACTGTTGGGAATATGCAGTTAAGTCGTATGCTTGTGAAGGTTCTCATTCATCCAGGTCATGGTATATCTGTTGTATTCAATTAGATCAACTGGACTGGAAATGTAGTTCTTGAAGACGTTTCGTAGAGTCATCGACTGGCTTTCTCAATTCAGAATGACTTGGTACAAGAATCTGTGGCATTAGTACACTGGAAAATCCCAATTAGCAATCACAGCCAGGTGTTAAGGGTGTGATTAGATAGTGGCTAAGAGGTGTTATATAGGAACGCCCAGATAAGGTGTTAAAACAGCATCTGTACATGGCAGACGATCGTTGTTCTGCATTCTTAAGGATAAAGAGAAATCCTTTGAAGATTGTAATGTTAACTACTGGCGAAAGGCAACGTGACTGGTTCCAGAGAGGTGTTAAGGAGGCCATTTATGTGAAAATAAAGAAACCAAGCTAAATAGAGGTGGGGGGCGTTCGACACCAACTGTCTGCCATGTACAATGCTGTTTTAAACTTACTCTGGGCGTTCCTATAACACCTCTTAGCCACTATCTAATCACACCCTTAACAACTGGCTGTGATTGCTAATTGGATTTTCCGGGTACATAATTGCCACAGATTCTGTACAAGTCATTCTGAATTGAGTGGAAAGCCAGTCGGATGACTAGCGAAAAACCGCAAAGAACTAATTTCAAGTCCAGTTGACTAATTGAATACACAGATATGCAGTTAGTCCTTTGTCACAAGACTGCTCAAGGGTAAAACTACCTGGGATGCCTGTTGTAAATTAATTATTTGGTGCCAACACGTCCGGCCTGTGGATTGAGTTGTAATGCTGATTGGTCTGCTGCCCAACAAGTCGATGTTGGCTGCTGGTGAAGTGTAATTGGCACATCAAAGGGAATGTGGGAATAAAAAGAGAGCTTTAGTCCAATGGAGAAGCACACAGACATAAGGAACGAGATAGGATACTGCTGAGGCAGTACCGTAAGCCTGGGTGGATTAGACTCTATCCGACCCTCAGTGCAGAGCAAGGGACCCAGGAGCCAGGAAGGCAGATAGACCAGGAAAAATCCAGCGCAGTCCCCAGCAGTTTGAAGCCAAGGAGTGGCCACCCCATAGAGTAAGGAGGCCAGAGATCCAAGGAACTGCATACCAAGGATATTGCTGCTTGATTAGGATATGGTTGTGTTGTACCGGTGCTTATTAATAAAGCTCCTTCAATTGTACAAATTAGCTTGTGTGGCCTAGGTTTGCATTATTCATCAACTCAACCAGGCTTCCTGGGACAATATTGTCACCTTAAGAGGGTTAATGTCTAGGCCAGGTATATGGCCTGAAAAGGGTTTTGTTACGTTACGTTTGAAGGTAATAAGCGGATAGAACTGACGACAGATGGATGAAGGTAGTTCCAGAGCAGTAACAACATACATAAACCATTTTAGCTAATCCAATCCCCATCATGTCCTTTAACAGTCTCTGACCAACAAAAACGACAGAGGTAGCTGCAGTCAGTCATGGTGGATCTATATATAGATATAGATATCGATATACTATATATGATAATCTAGCCTTACTCCTACCTTCCTGCTAAACAGATCAGTATATGATTTCTATTATACTATATATAATACATTAGCCTTACACTCTACCTATTTGGTAACAGACCCAGTATATGATTCTATATCCGATGATAAACTCTACCCTTTACATCCATACCTATCCGGTAAACCAGACACAGTAATGATATCTATATATCTATATATGATAATCTAGCCTTACATCCTACCTATCCGGTAACCAGCACATATATGGTATCTATATATTATATATGATAAATCTCCCTTACATCCTACCTATCTGGTAACAGCACAGTATATGGTATCTATATATCTATATTATGATAAATCTACCTTACAATCCTACCTATTGGTAACCAGCACACAGTATATGATATCTATATATGATAAATCTACCCTTACATCCTACCTATCCGGGTAACCAGCCACAGTATATGATATCTATATAGTTATATATGATAATCTAGGCCTTACATCTACCTATACGGGAACCCGCACATTATATGGTATCATATATCTATATATGATAAATCTACCCATTACATCATACCTATCCGGTTAACCAGCACAGTATATGATATCTATATATTATATATGATAAATCTACCCTTACATCCTACTATCTGGCTACCAGCACAGTATAGGTATTATATATCTATATATGTAAAATTTACCACTGACATATACACTATCTGGTAACCAGCACAGTATTGGTATCATATATATATATATGATAAATCTACCTTACATCCTACACTATATGGTAACAGCCACAGGTATATGAATCTATATATCTATATATGATTAAATCTACCTTTACATCCTACCTATCCGGTAACCAGCACAGTATGGATTCTATATATCATATATGATAATCTACCCTTACATCCATCTATCTGGTAACCAGACACAGTATATGGTATCGATATATCTATATATGATAAATATACCCTTAACCACCTACCTATCTGGTAACCAGCACAGTATATGATATCTATATTATCTATATATTAATAAATCTACCCTTACAGCCTACCTATCTGGTAACCAGCCACAGTTATATGATATCTATATATGATAAATCTACCTTACATCCTACCTATCTGGGTAACCAGCACAGTACGGTATATGGATCTATATATGATAAATGTAACCTACAGCCTACCTATCTGGTAACCAGCAAAGTATATGGCATCTATAGAATCTATTATGATAAATCTACCCTACATCCTACCTATCGGTAAACCAGCCACCAGCTATATATGAGCCCTACCTCTTACTGATATATACCATTGATAAAACACCCTTTACATCCTACCTATCTGGTAAACAGCACATGTCATCCGTATACTAGACCCTACATCCACTACTGAACCGCACCATATGATATCTAGATATAATGATAAATCTACCCTTACATCCTACCTATCTGGTAACAGCAGCAAGTATATGATATCTATATATCTATATATGGAAAATCTACCTTACATCCTACCTATCGGTAACCGCACACAGTATATTGAACTATATATCTATATATGATAAATCTACCCTTACATCCACCTATCGGTAACCAGCACAGTATATGATATCATATCTCTATATATGATAAATCTACCCTTACATCCTACATATATGGTAAACCAGCACAGTATATGTATCTTAATCTATATATGATAAATCTACCCTTACATCCTACCTATGTGTAACCAGCCACAGTGTATGATATATATATGATAAATCTACCTTACATCCTACCTATCGGTAACCAGCACAGTATATGATTGTTTTGATTTGCACTGCATACGTCTCACTCCAGCACTTATACCCATTCCATTGTATCTGTGTGTGTTACCCACCTAACTAGATTGTAGCTCTATGGGGCAGGGACCTCATTACCTCTTTATTGCAAAGCCCTAGCACTTTATTTATATATTTATTTATATAATTTATATATTATGTACTGAACTATCATGTAGTATTTACCCCCTTATGGATTTTATTGTATTTTGTTACATACAGCGCTGCATCTCCAAGTGGCGCTTTATGAATATAAACTATACATACATACAGTCATGATATGTGGGATTTACGGTTGAAATATTTGGCCTGGAGATCAAACAGAACGCCATAGATGTGTGCGTTTGCAACTCTGGGCTGATGTTGTAAGCAGGTGGTGAATTTTTACAATGTCTAGAAGATGAGTGATTACACCCTACCCTAAAAATGAAATCATTTATGAACTCTAGTATAGTATTTAGGTGGAAATATAAGACATAATCCATCCAGTCCAACTACTTAGCAATACCCACATGTAAACCTACTGTGATCCAGAGAAAGCAAAAAACAAAACACAGTATGAAAGGGGAAAAAAAATCCTCATGACTGGCATTTGGGGGAAATTTTCCGGATCAACTTCACGTGCATTCAGAAAATTTTTGGCTTGTACTCTTTTTCTTCTAAACAACACTGCAATTTACTATATAAAGCAGGAAAATCTTGTATATATGTATGTATGTATGTATGACTGCTCTCACCTCACAGCCACACCCCTGAATGCTTCCACAAACGGGGATGCCCTCTGAAAGGGCCAACACCCGTGAAGTTAAGTTGACCAATAAAACCCTGCATGTCACTTGAAGAGTGTTGATTCCCCAAGTACAGTAACTCAGGATGAAGGGCCTGGGCTCTATGTGCTGCCTGACTTCAACAAACACAGACACAGAGTCCACTTCAGTGACACAACAACGGCTACCAACTCAGAGAGTGCACACACAGAACCACATCTTCTATAACAGGGAGGGACAGGACATTTTCCTAAGGTCTGTAAGACATACAATTTGCTCCTGGAAGTTTCAAATATAAACCCCTGGAAAGGAACGGATTATCTTGGTGATATAATGACATTTATATACCAAAGAAACCCTGAAAAGACTATGGTACTATGTTGGATATGAATGACATTTATATACAAATATAAACCCTGGAAAGGACTATGTTACTATTGGTGATATATGTATATTAATGTCATTCATTCACCAATCGTAACATAGTCTTTCCAGGGTTTATTTGTTAGAAATGCATTCATAATCACCAATAAGAGTCTTTTCCAGAGGTTAATCTTTGTATATAAATGTTCATATATCGTAACATAGTCTTTCCAGGGTTAATATTTGTATATAAATGTCATCATATAACCAATAGAAAACATAGTCTTTCGCAGGGTTTATATTTGTAATAAATGTCATTCATATCACTATAGCTACCATAGTCTTTCCAGGGTTAATATATGTATATAAATGTCATTCATATTAACCCTGGAAAGACTATGTTACTATTAGTGATATGAATGACTTTCTATACAAATATAAAAACTGCAAAACTATGTTACTATTGGGATATGAATGAATTTATATACAAATATTAACCCTGGAAAGACGATGTTAGATATTGAATGACATTTATATACAAATACACCCGGCAAGACCTGTTATATTGGTGATATGAATGGACATTATATTACAATATTAACCCTGGAAGACTATGTTACTATTGGTGATATGAATGACATTTATATACAAATATAAACCCTCGGGAAAGCTATGTTTACTATTGCTGATAGTGAACGACATTTATATACAAAATATAAAACCCTGGAAAGACCTATGTTACTATCGTTATATGAAACAACATTTATATACAAATATTAACCCTGGAAAGACTATGTACTCTTGGTGATATGAACCACATTTATATACAATATAAACCCTGGAAACGACTATGTTATTATTGGTTGATATGAATCACCAGGTCATAACACAATATAACCCTGGAAAGGACTGTGTTACTATGGTGATATGAATGACAGGTATATACAAATATAACCCTGGAAAGACTATTTCTACTATTGGTGATATTGAAACCACATTTATTACACTATAAACCCTGGAAAAACTTGTTACTTTGGTGATATGAATTTCAATTTATATACAAATATAAACCTGGAAAGACAATTTTGATATTGGTGAATGAATGACATTATATACAAAATAAACCGGAAAGGACTATGTTATTTTGATTGGTGATATGAATCACATGTATTGATACAAATATAAACCCTGGAAAGGGACTATGTATTATTGGTGATATGAATGACATTTATTATACAATATAAACCCCGGAAAGGACTATGTATTATTGGTGCTATGAATCACATTTTATATACAAATATAAACCTAAAGACTATGTTATTATTGGTGAAAATGACCCATGACATTGCAGTTACTGTGATGGTTAAGAAAATTAAAGCATTAGCCTCCTGAAGAGAACCACACCCCAGATATGGCTGTCACGGGCCACACGCACAACACAGTCACGCTCATACCCCCAACCATCAAGGCCATGCCCCCAGAGATAACTGCCATGCCCCCAACTTCAAACGGGCCCCCAAATGTTTGTTGACCACCGCTACCAGATATTGTGGTCAACTCCCAAAAAATCAAAAAAAATTATGGTCCGCCCCCTTACTTCATGGCCCACACCCCCTAAACGTCCCAGGTTTGTTCCCGAATGCACACCACATGCCACAAAAACAATCACAGGCGAAACACCACACACACACCCCTAAATGGCAACGGGGGCCCCCCCATGCCCCAAAGATCATACCACCAAATGTCACGGTCAAGCCTCCTGGACACCCAACAACATACAGACAAGACCCAGACCATCAACACCATAGAATTCCGTTGCCCCCCACCCATCTGCAAAATCGCAGACATGCCCCATCCACCTACACAAACTGGGACGGTTGGGGGTATTGACTACACAGAATTACATGCATTACCGGGGAAATTAAAGGGATGTCCACCCCAAAATTTAACTTCTTGATATGTGGTAGGGGCATGCTCCCCAGAATCAAAACCGCCATTAATAATTGTTAGAAGTCCCCCGATATATTACTTACCTGCACCCTTTCTCCCTGCTTGCATTGGTTTCAGGCCCTCTGCTTGCATGGAATTGAAAGCAGGGGGCGGGACCGGCAGCCGTTGGTCGCTGATGGCTGAGAGGCAGGGGGGAGGGACGACACTGAGAATGCCTCAACCGTGATGAGGTCTGAGGACAGGTCTCAGCATAGCATGAGTCACACACTGCCTCCTACACAGCAGTTTCCTGGACTTTGGAGGGGCACAGCAGCTGGGAACAATTCTGAGCAGGAATTGTAAAGGTAAGGATTGTTTAAACTACTTGATGTGGCCAGTAGGGGTTTAAATTTTTAGTGTTTTGGGGGTGACATTGCCCTTTAAGAAAACAGACACACACTCGCCCAAATGTCAACCTTCACAGACGTACAACCTAAAAGAACCAGTCATCATTGGCACTTCACTTTGGACCAGAAAAGTAACTTATGATTGGGATCCAATAGTCAATATAAAGGTGTCCTTGTGCAAGGGATTAAAGTGGGTTAAATGCAAACAATGGTGAATATTGATACACAATGTGCAAAAAAATGGAGCACGCTTAATAAAAATACACAAACACGATTCAGACAGAGCAAAAACGAAATGAAGCCCGACTTTAAACAACACAGGGACAAAAAGCCGCCACCTCACATGATTCAGAGACACAGATGGCCATCAGTCATTAAGTGCTTGAGATATTCAGTTGCAATCCACCATGTTTTCCCCCGGCAAATTCCATTGTAAGCAGGTTCATAGTAGGTTAACCACAACAATTTGTATATTTACGCTCCAAGTGGAAAAAAAAACTTGTGATACGTTGTATATAAGGTTTTGCAAATAAAACAGGTACTTATATATCGTTCACGCAATGTCACTTCCTCAACTCCTACTATTAAATAATGACGTACATACCAAATTACACTTCGTTTTCCGCCGTCTCTTCATCTAAGCCAAAACACACACCTGCATGTAAAAAATACTTACACACGGGTACATGGGAACAACGCTCGCGTAGTCAAAGATGCTAGTTACTGCTAGTAAAGATAAACGATATTAGTTTGTGTTAGAAGAAACTATAAGTTTGTAATAAAAAGTAACAACCTGCATTTTTCTACATACTAATAAAAAGAGGGGGTTGAGGGAAATGCCATATCAGTCATGAGTTACTTTATTTTCCTCTTTTTATACAGCACAATACCATTGGGCAGTAGGGATTGATTATAAGAAACAACAAATTCTGGAAGGGGTAGGAATGGTCAGAAATAACAGACCAAAAAGTATATAAAACTCATGGGCCTGATAGAAACACCACAAAGTATGTACTGTATACTGGTAAAAAAATAACTTTTTAAAAATAAACAGTCGCCTGGGCGGGAGTTTAAGATTATGATTCCTACCTTCACAATATTGTTTTGTGAAGGTCACAGCACACCATTACAGTTTTTTTTTCTGCCGAGGTCATGGACCCCCGGGCATTCCTGGGATTAAAAATAGCGATAAGCACTAGGAAAGCCTGGCATCATAAGCAGTTTTCTTCATGCTGTCACCTCCTCATCGAAAGGATATTTGGAGGGTAGAATGTACCCAATCCGACCTCATTCCCCAGAGTTACTTTTTAAACTGTTTTTGAAATGTTTTTATACGCACTATAGTTTTCCTTTAAGCCAGGCAGACGGTTCATGATTTCTGGGTTCCATTTTTGTTTGGTAGCTGAAAGCTATAAAAGCCCACCAAAATTTGTATAACCAAACGATTTATATTCACAGCTGTTAAATGCAGACATCAGTAGTGGCGAGCGATAATAAAACGTGTTATATTAATGTGCATTCAGCATTAAATGGGAAATGTCTCTTTAACGCACCTGAAACAACCTCTAAATGGATTGTATATGGCTGATGATACACAATGTTTCTAAGAGGACAATGTTTTAAAAAACTGCAGGGTAAATCATATACTGTATAATTCTGCAGGTATAGTATAGGGCAAAATAAACTGCATGCTCAGGCTTGCCTCACGTGGTCACAGACAGAGTTATCGATAATTCATTGGCCCAAGCCAGGAAGAAGAATAAAGAAGGGGCTGTGCCTACTTTGGCCCATTCTGTAAAATTTCCTATGCTTGGGGGGATTAAACGAAAACCTTCATTAACAATACACCTGCACTCATTGTCTATATTATACCCATTAACTTATCTTCATGAGGGAGGGGGGGGGGGGAGCCAAAGCAGACAAAAGGATCTCACCTTTTGTAAATTTGGGTGACTAATGTGTACCCCCAGAGGTGGAGACATAGCATCTTAGGCCCTCAAACGGATACATTAAAATAATGTGTGGGTTAAGGTAGGCCCTCACTATACTTAAAGGACAACGAAAGCCGCCCAGACAAAACACTTGAACCAGAAGGCAGAGAACACCTTGATGTAAAACAGAAATCGGTTCTTACCTCTCATTTTGAACAGGAGCTGGGAGGGGAAATTTACCTAAATAACACATGGTTGTTTGCTTATACTTCATAGATTCTAGTACACACAGTTTGGTTCAACGACCAATATGTTCTGCACAGACTCAGTCCTAGACTTATGGCAGAAACCTTGTGTTACAGTTGGTCACACCCATTAGTAATCTTAGCCAACCTTTTACAGGAAGATAAGGCAAGGAAGGGAAGATGTGACTTGCGGTCAGGAGGTGTGGCCTGACCATGCACATACACCTAGATACTTCATCCAGTTCTTACAGGTTATTTACTTTAACACTTTACTGAAGTGGAATTTTTAGCTTATTGGTTGTTTTAGGGGGGTTGTTTCAGATTCTGGAGTAATAAAAAATCGGGTTTGGTTTAGTTCTCCTTTAAAAATGTGTGCACAGA
Organism: Hymenochirus boettgeri; assembly: GCA_019447015.1. Lineage (NCBI taxonomy): Eukaryota > Metazoa > Chordata > Amphibia > Anura > Pipidae > Hymenochirus > Hymenochirus boettgeri. The sequence goes on from CM033473.1 coordinate 287,135,676, forward strand.
ATTTGTTTCAAATCGGATATTTCATAGTCATGCACATTATAGGGAATTGGGTCCGTTGTTGTATTATAATATATAATATAGTCTTATTAAGTTCCAATAATGGTTACAGACGATTTAATAACACCTAACGGGCCTTTTAGACGTAATTTTGACATACGACACCAAAATGATGGTCTTAAGCGGGTATACAACAGTCCCGAACGAACTTATCATTGAAATATCTGGTTACAAAATGCAAATTGTAAGATAATAGCAGACACGTTCTACCTTCTGTAGTAGGACTACTAAGAAGGAATATCAAACCAAACCAATGATAAGGTTTGTTGTAACAGTGTTTTAATAATCTATTTAATGACTTGCAAACACTGTTTTTTGCAAAAAACCTATGTAGGCTGTACACTAGTCGACCATTTAGACACCGATTTGTGTCAGAGGCATTAAACAACATGATATAATAGTCCAGTTGCTGGACACTTTGCGTGGTAACAAACTCCCCAGACTAATTGTATATTCAGGGCATTCAGAGACGTGCCACTCATATAGAGGAGGTGGGGTAATAGAATGACGTGTATCCTCAGGATATAGAAATGGACTGGATTTTCGTTTGGGACGCACACTTTCATCGGGTTTAAATAGAGCATGGGGATGTATCTTGTTTTGTAGATTTGTAGGCTGTCTGATTATTATTATACTTACCTTTCTTTCTGCTTCAGCCCTTTTAGGTTGGTAAGGCTTCAGTAGTAATTATGACCCTTTAATTTTTTTCATTTTCCGCACCACTTTTTTCACAGCCTTTTTGGTAGCCTCGCCAGATTAGTGGGTGGGCTTGCTTCCCTTTAAAAGGAAGTGTCATGCCTCTGATACGAAGTGTTTTAAAACGCGAAGCGTCGGCTATGGCGGCTTCGTGGTTGTTTGTAATATAAGGAGCCCTAAAGTATTCATCTTTTACAAGAGTTTTCTGCGTGGTTTGCCGGGTAGCACAGGCCTCATCTTTGTTCCTGGAAGTTGGTGTAGTTCGGGTTCTAGCGAAAGGGCACGGGCGTGGCTGCACCTCGGGCCACTCTGGAATGCGGTTAAGCGCGCAGTTGTTATCCTACTCCAAGGAGTGCTGTTTATTCATTACTGTCTTGGATCGTTGTTATGAAAACGACCTTTTAAAGAGCACTTCATGACAGATACATGTAGTTAAACATACATTACAATTGTTCAGGCTATAGAGAATGACCAGTAATATGCTTCTGTATTTAAATTAAGCATCAGCTGGAATAAGCACCCCAAGCCTGTTTGAGTTGCTATTACAGATAAATGGACATAAACTTTATGCCAACAAAAAATATGTATGCAAACAATGTGGACTCCCAGCTGCCATCTTTTCCCCTCTCAAGTCTATCCTAACTTAATCCAGTCTTATCTTAAACTCAGCAGCTCGGATACTCCCTCAAAAAGCCGGACCCACAACCCGATACTTCAGTCCATAGGGTGGCTTCCATCAAAAAGAAATCATATTCAATTACCCTTTTTCTCTTTGCAACCTCCTAGCTTATCTTCTCTCTTGGTCCCTTATTGTCCTGGCTGGTGTCCTCCGTTCCTAAGAGGATACCTTCTCCACAAACCCCCATGAACACTGCCTCCTCCCGCTTAGACCATTCTCTCTTGTGTCCCTACCTTGGAACTCTCTCCTCTTGCGTTTGCCTGGGTGACATCCATTGAGACTTTTCAAATCATAGAATTTATCCTACCTTTCTGAGCACCAGTACAAACACAATGATTGTTAGCCCTTCAAGCACTTTGTAACCCATCCCCATACTTGTATCTGTATGTTGTCCCACCCAATTAGATTGTAAGCTCTTTTGGGGCAGGGATCTCATTCCTAATTGTGTCAAGGCATGCTGCACTTAATCTATTTATCAATAATTTATACTATATGGGTGTTCTTAACCTATGAATAAAATTGTTTTTATGTACTGTATAATTGCTTGCACTCATCCCTGGTTTGCCTTGTAATAAAGCGTACCCAAGTGGCGCTTTATAAATAGAATTAACATAATTACAGACATACAAGGGGTACCAAACAACTAAAATTGAACAAACCCCAATTGTAATCTCTCTATTGAATACAAAAAGCAGATTTCACATTTGTTAACATTCATACATTAGCAAACTCTCTGTACATGGCCCCCATAAGATATATATATATATATATATATATACTAATAATTGTTCTTTTAATCTATCAAATCTACGCATTAAGCCACTTGTGCTCCTAACCTATGGTCATTACATTGGTAAATGTGAATCGACGTGGCCCAGGAATGTGGTTATCACAATTCACTAAGGGATTTATCATTTTCATTTAATGCTTTACAGAGAAAATGAACTTGCACAGGGAAAGCTTTTTGAAAATAGTCGGATAGTTCATCTGGGTGGCAAATTAGTTCTGTAACTGCTCCTATGTTATTTTTTCCCTTACACCCAATAGATGGGAAGCAAACGTGAGAACACAATTAAATTATACTTTGTTTTGCAGCAATCGGGTTTCTATGTAAGGTTTTGGCCTGAAATCATTAAGGGGACTGGATATTCATAAACACTGGAGCCATTCTTTTCTATAGAGCCTTTCATGGTGGTCTTCTCTATGGAAGGCAATAATGGGGTTAAAGAGGGGTCAAACTCTCCAAAACAACCTGCTTCTGTTAGCATGGGACACACAAGAAAATTTTCATCCCTACCACGGTCACTGCAAGCGAGCGGTCTCCCATGGACGAATGCCATTGTCGGGAACAGCGAATGTTGCCACAGTTTGCAGCGGACTTTCATTTTTTGTTGCCAAAAAGACAGATATAGGGAAAATATCGCTGTGTTGTACCCAGTAGGATTAAGCCCTGCTGTGAGACAGGCTATGAAGGTAACAGGTTTGGGTGTTAAGTTGCGTTACACACAGTTAACGATGTTGAAAGGTGACAGAAAAGTCTGCAAGATCCTGTCGTCATTGTTCAAATGACAGACGGAGTTCTCCTAAATACACAGTGTATACACATCATATATAAAGCATTATACACAGCATATACACAGCCTATTACACATCATATTACACACCATATACACATCCTAACACATTCAGATATAAGCATATACACAGGGCCTAATACACAGCCTATACCACAGCATCTACAACCATATACACAATCATATATAATCATTATACACAGCCTATTCTACATCATATTAAACAGCATCTACAATTCATATACACACCAATTACACATCTATACACATCATATATAAAGCATATTACACAGCATGTACACAGCCTGACACACCATATACACTCATATATACCAGCATATACACAGCCACACCACATCATATAAACAGCCATTATACACATCAATACACAAGCCATATACACAGCCATATTACAATCTGTACAACATATAAAAACAGCCATACAATTATATTACCACAGCATATACAAACATCATATTACACATATAACAGCCACTATTACACATCATATACAATCATATACACAGAATAATACATCAAATAACACATCATATACACATTCTATCACAGCATAACACATCATACACACCAGCCATATACAATCATATACACATATATACACATACACAGCATATACATCATTACAATCATATACACAGCAATACAATTCATATCACAGCATATACACAGCAGATACACAGCCTAACACATCATATACACAGGCATATACACATAATATACACATCATACACATCATATACACATCATCATACACAGATATACACATCAATTACACATCATATACCATCATATACACAGGGCAATACACAGATCTACAAAGATATACACATCATATTACACCTCAATACACAGCATTTATGTACACCGCATAACACTCATATACACAGCCGATACCACAAGCATATACACAGCATATACACTAGCATATAACCAGCATTTACACAGGCATATAAACAGATATACACAAGCATATACACAGCATATACACAGCATATAAACAGCATATACAACATCATATACACAGGCAATATACACAGCATATACACACATATACAAGCATATAAATCATATTACACATCATATACCACATCATATACACAAGCATTATAACCTCATATACACAGCATATACACAGCATATACACAGCATATTAACATCAGATTACACAGCATATACACAGCCTATACACATTCATATACACAGCAATACACCTTCATATACAATCATATTCACAAGCCATATACACATCATATACACAGCATATACACATCATCTACGCAGCATAGGTGAAAGAAGAACGTTCAGGACGTGTGTTTTCCCTCAGCCGCGGCCAACCGCCCCTATAGCGGAGGCTACACAGGAGAGGAAATTTTCCGGTCTTTACGGAACTTACGGCGAGGCCAACGGGAACTTTTTGGCATCCCACAGACAATAATTGCTGCTTTTGTTTCACCTGTGTCACCCCTGCACATGCTCAAAGAAAGATAAAAAGCTCTTTGAGAAGAGGGACGGGGGCAGGAAGCTAATTTGCACGAAAGGAAACATACCTTTTTCATTAACATCTGGTTACAATTAGTAATAAACTGGTAAAAAACAGTCGTTGGGCTTGTAGGCAGATACAACTGAGAAGTCACCAGTTTTTGTTTAAAACGGTGGACATGGCCCTTCTATATTCATTATACTGTAACAAAATTATCACCTTTCAGGTGACCACCAGGGGTCGCCATATTTGAGATTGGGACTGGCAATTTAGTTTCCAACTGCATTTTGCGCTGAAACCCGATTAAAATTCCAAAAATCAAACCGAATTCAATTGGATGTTTGTTATTTTTCTGCTTTCCAGCAGTTTTTTTTTCAATTTTATTTAGAATTTTCATTTTTCCCTAAACAAATTTTGTGAATTTTGGACCCCGATTGCGAAAAAAATCCCTGACAATTCCATCGATCTGTGCATTTTGAAATCTCACCATCATTTCTGAATGGAAAAACTCACACTAGTTACAGACAGTTTGAAGGTGAGTAAGGAAAGGCGCAGAGAAGGGTGGGGAAAGGCAGAGTAACATTATCTTCGGGGGGGGGACAAGTCAATACACCCTCTACAATAGGGTTGGACAGACTGGGACGTGGAGACCATGACTGGAGACCCCTGAATGAGGACCCAGAAATCGGGAATAGTCCGTCCGGAACACCCACCTTGGGCCACTATTTATAAAAGCTGTTATCGGAAAATAACGATCGCTATCGTAAAATAACAACCGTTATTTTAAGATAACCACCGATCGATATTTTCCGATTTATCGGGAAATACTGGTCGTTATTGTAAAATAACGGTCATATTTTACCGATTAGCGATTCGTTATTGTTCGGATAAACGATACGATTCTTTTATTAAATAGGGCCCCTTGTAGGCAACAAACTGTTGTTTACAACCTAAACTAGCATAGCAATTGGGGACCGGAACACAAATACTGATGCAGGGGGACATATTAAAGCCCTATGTTAGATAGCAATGGAGTCATCCCTTATATAGGTGGCCAAAAAGAATGTCACCGTATACTGTAACGTTTCTAAATAGACCGCGCATTAAATATCCACCAATCTGCACGCAAATCATATTATCAGGAATAGTAGCGAGGGGTGGGGTGGTTATTTTTTTCCGATTCGTAGCTGGGATGCCAATAGGATACTGTAGAGTAACAGAAATTTATGAGCGCTCTGCATCTGTTAGGAATATTCAGGAGATTGTGACGTCTTCTTAAGCAGTAATTTCACGGAACTGCCTGACATGTATCACGCAGCGCCAAAAATCACGGAACAGACAGCACTTGGAAAATTATTAGCCACTACATTGGGCAGGCTAAAATGGGTGGAGGGGAAGGATTTTTTTTTTTTGGGACCAGCACACGTGACAAAAATCCACTTTATAATACCTGATCTAGTCTATGGATAAATATCATATCAAATTAATGGAACACAATGGCACATTACCATAAATCCTTTCAATTGGCCTCCAGTACTGACCATTCAAGAACTGTGTTTCTCTCCCTTCTGTTACCGGGGCTGTTTTGTTCTTGATTCGGCCAGGACGGTCCACTGTGGCAGAGTGGACCAGAACAGCAAAATAAATTGCTTTCAGGGAAAGGGGAAGATGAATATAACTTGTCCTATTACCTTTAGATGTCTTAGGATATTTTTACCTATCAATTGAAACAGAGTTCGTCTAAATACTTCTTATCTAAGACCCTTGTTGTTAAAGGCTCTATGCCTTGGGCATTCTATTGATCCTTTTTAACTGGGAATATGAACGGGTTAATCTTACCTCTATCCAGCACTAACCAGAACAGAAATATATCCCGTATAGTATGTATAGTATAGTATTAGATAGTTAGTAATGAGTATAGTTCTAGTACTGTATAGGATGAGTAAAGTACTGCATAGTATAGATAGTATGTAGAGTATAGTATAGTTATAGTATGTAAGGATAGGAAGCATAGTATAGTATAGTATAGTTAGTCTCGTACAGTATAGGTATAGTATTGAGGTTGAATAAAGACATACATCCATCCGTCCAAACCTCCAACCATCTAGCAATCCCTCATTTCAGGCCGAACTGTTGATCCAGAGGATAGGCAAAACAAAAAAAAACAAAGTTTATGAAGGGGAAAAAAATTCCTTATGACTCCAAGATGGCAATAGGAAAATTTCCCGGATTTCAACTCTTACTTATGTATTCAAATACCAGTAACTTGTAACAGTCATTGTTTGCAGAAAGAGAAGACAGAAACTAATCAGCTTTTTATTACAAATGACCAATAATCTACCACTTAAACAACGTCCACTGGAAGAAAGTTCAATAGCTTTAACCGTTCTACAGTGACAAAACCCTTTCCCAACTCTACTTTTATTGTATCAATACCAGTAACTTGTAACATTCTCTTGTTTGCAGAAGAAGAAAACTCACCAGCGTTTTATTTAAAATGACCAATGAACCTGCCATAACAACGTCCACGGACGACGACAGTTCATAGCTTTTACCATTCTCACAGTAAAAACCCCTTCCCAACTTGAAGCCTACACCTTTTCTTCAAGACTTCAAGGGATGTTCACGTTGTATCTGACATGTTCTATGTGAAAACAATGCTCCAGATAGTTATTGTATGGGCCGTTTAAGTATTATACACAGCTCATCATATCCCCACGCAAGCGCCTTTTCTCCAGCGTACATAATGGTAAATTATCAAGTCTCTTTCATTATTTCAAGCTTCCCCCAACCCTTATTAATTTAGTTTGCCTTCTTGAACCATTTCAAAGATGTCCTTTTTGTACACCGGATTACAAATGGCTAGTTTTTAATGGTCAACAAAGTTTTGTGTCGTCAGCAAAACAGAAACCTTGTAGAACAATACCCACTTCCAATTCATGAATAAATAGAGAAAAATAGAAGCGGCCCCAAACACAGAACACTGTGGCACCCCACTTAGCACTTTAATCATAATGAGGTAATCCATTTACAACTACTCTCTGCATCCTATTCATTAACCCAATTTTTATCCATGTACAAAATGTGACTCCCCAACAAAACAGACCTAGCTTATACAGTAGTCGCTATGGGGACTGAATCAAAAGCCTCGTGCAAATCCAAGGTTATAGTAAATACATTACTGATGACAGAGTCTAAACAAAAAATTTCTAACTTACTTCCTCATAAAAGCCAAACAAGCTTAGTTTGGCAAGATCTATCCTCGCACACCATGTGGGTTACTACTTATAATGTCAGTCATTGATGAAACATACTCTAGGAATATATATGTTCCCTATTAAACTTCCAGCGTCTCCCCACCACTGAAGTTAAACTTACAGGCCGTAATTACACGGTGTGAAAAGATACCCTTTTCAAATATTCGTATTTTATTAACATCAGCCTTTTTCCAACCAGAGGCATGCCACCGTGACATGAGGGAGAATCTGCAGAATATACCGTATATGTATATACCTTATTCTTTACTATGCACATGTCCATAAGTACTCCCCAAAGTACTCACAGTCTCTATGTCATATAGCACAATAAAATTAAAAAAATGCCCGGGCACAATGTTTATAATCAAAGTTGGATTCAAATTTTATGTCATTTCAACGTTCGACGCCACAAAGGACGTTTTCATCAGGGGCTAAGCTAAAGTGACAAAAAAAAATGCTTAAGGCATAGATACCCTCATGTGAATCTGTCATTACCCCTTATTAACATATTTAAAGTGCCAGATGAATAATAAAGTCGCAAACAGCACAGTGTTTCTACTTATATATGTTCTAAACATTAAATACTGCATATTAATGTGCCCTTTTCAAGCACCAAGATTAAAGTGCCAAGTGTATATAATAATATAAAATATATACCAGTATGTATATACTTCTAAAAATATGCCCAAAAAAACCTATATAGAAACATATAATAAAAATTCAGTTTGTATAAGGTATATTTAACAGTTACATCCATTAAATGGGAAGCAATATATATAATTATAAAAAAGCATTTAAGGAAAAAAAAATGTGTATTAACCTGAATTTGTATTTAACTTATAGACCATTCAGTTCTTTGCTAATAGGATTTACCCCTATCTCCCCCTCTTAAGGGTGGTTTGATTTTGGTCAATGCATCAGTACCTTTAAAGAGATAATGGGATTGATTTTTTTTGTTGCAGAATTGAAGTGCAACAGGGTTTCTCACCTTTTAATTCATTTTTCACCAATCTTTCTTTTGCTTATGGGTTACAACCTTTTTTTCTTAAAAGGGGTGATGGTTTTTCCCACAAATACAGGGAACATGCGACATTTAATAATGTAGATCCAAAAATCCAGTATTGCAATCAAATTTTTTGTTCGTGATGTGGATGGCAAAAATATTTGGCTACCCATTTTTGAAGTTATTTGTCCAGGTGATTTATACTTGGCAGCTATGGGATCTGCTGCACCCAGAAGGTCTCTCAAATTTTTTGGATTTATTTATAAACTACGCTGGGTGGGATTTTTCTATCTTTCGGGTGTTTGTTAGAGTAACACTCCGTTTATCTTTCAAGAATTGTTTATTTTCTTTTTTATTTTACCACTTTAAATCAAATAATATTTCATTACCGAAAGCCTCTCTCTCGTGTGTCAATTCATAAAGAGCATGTCGGAGTCACTGAGCTATTGAGTAGGCAGGGACAAGTGATATTGCTTTAATCAGCAGCTTCTTGTGCTTAGGTCAAGCAAAGTTGCATTTTAGAGTTTAAGGTCTTGTTTATAAATATATAGATTATATCTCTCCCCCTAAATCTACATTCTTGTTTGTTTTTTGTTTGTTTTTTTATGAATCATTTCTTAAACTTGAAAACTAGTTGTCATCCCATGCACAAGCACCTGTTTTATATTGCAGTGTACTAAAACTCATTTACCTTAAATTGGCACTAGATGGCAGGCATGCTAATGCATGGATGGCCAAACGCTAAAGTTGTCGAACGAACGAAAAATGAACTTCAGTTTTGAAATGCTAACGACTCTCTCTATCTCTTTTAAGATTAAGAACATTTTTCAATAGTCACATACGTGGCAAGGTGTTGTTATTCCAGCAAAAGTATGGAATCTGCAGCTGAATTTTTACCAAATTTTTGGGAAATTTTCAAAAGTGTGTTACATTTTTCCGTGGACTAATATGTCTTGCTTATCATTGGTTTGTATTTTACAAGGAGCAGTATACCTAATGCAGTAACTGACTCTCCCACATTCATTGTCACTGGCAATTCTCCAATTTGACATGGAAGAACATATTTTAATGAAAAGGGGGAGGAGCTTGAAAAACTGTCAGTTACTGCCAAAAGCAGTCAGTTACTTGCATGAGTATAAACTTTCTAACATGATGTTAGATGGGAGCACAGTTAGCAATACAAATCAGGTTCCAAACTTTTATCTGCAATCTAATAAACACACCTCAGTTCATCAGATTTTCAAGTTCTTAATTTAAGATAAAGAAAATTTGATAAATATTGGAGCTTTGTATAAATGTGGTTTTCATTTGGGTTTACACTAATTATGCCGAGGCAGCGCCAGATTTCCATTACTTGTAGCCTGTTGGATGGTGCCGCAAACCATGAGATACCTCTGACCGGATCCTGGCAAAGGCAGTAAGATCATGCACAATATATACTATCGCCCCCTTAGTATCTTATTACTACATGAACGTGATCGGCACAGGAGTTTATATTCAATAACAAGAAACTAGGTTAAGAAACCAACACGACCAAGTTCAGCCATTGGCTTTTACAAAGGGCAGCTAGCTTAAAATGAAGTTGGCCAAAGCATAGATCCCCCTTTAAAAAAAACTCAGATCACTACTTACAGAGCCAGCTCTCCGTGGCGTTGGTTCCGACTCCCTGCTTGGCAAGCATAGACCGTTACCGGCGCCCACGTCTGTAATTGGGCTGAGCGGCAGCCAATCCCAGATGCGGAGTGCAGTCAGTGGGGACTCAGCGGGAACATGAAGGTCTGTAAGTAGCTTTCGGATGGGGTTTTTTTAAGAAATAACTCGCGCGTTTAGGGGTGGGCGGGGAGATTCTCTGATATGGCCAAATGGTTACACGCTAGGTGCGAAACGGCCTCTCAGAGGGTGGATCGGATGGTGGCGGAGGGGGGGGGGTAGGTAAGGGCAAGTCAACCATCCTTCCAGGAGGCCCGACAGGAGGGCAGAGAAGTTTTGGACAGGAGAGCAGACCACTTTCACTTTTCTGGACTTTGGACAAAGCACTGCGGAGAACCATAAGGAGCAGAGATGTAGGGTAACATCCTCCACAACTTCATCTTTAAGAATGATTGTATTCTTTTTAAATCTTTATTTTCTATTAAAACCGAGGAGGAGAAGAGAACAAATCTTGTGTGTGAAATAGAATTTTATCAGATCACCCATTAGCGGGGAGCTTATTTCCACATTTGTTTGTCCCCATATGTTATAGTAACACATCATATTATGATAACTTATCTCTTTCGTATTCCTATGCTTTTCCAGAACTTGCCAAGGTCTGTTATTGGAATAGCAGTAAATGAAGTGTATTCCATCTGATTTTACCCTTTTTAGTCAAAAATGGTGACGGTGTGGGCTACTACAATTCTTCCGCCCAGATTCTATCAAAATGCTTCTCCCAGACCCCCACGGATAAAGCTGTCTGTAGACTTTGTAGTTGAACAAACAGTGCAGGTTACGCAAGTACATACACGTACCACTCTCCGGATGAATTTTATGGGGAGAGGAAAAGGACTAGTACTACTCCACCTAATGGAAAAAATTTTAGTTCTGGGGGGGAGAACCTTTTAAGGGGCTGCTATCCGTAAAAATAAAAAATGGTGACTTGTCAGGTATCTATCTACAACACCAACGTATTTTTCACAGCTGATTACCAGGACCTGCTAGTAATTCTATAGTAAAGATATTTAAGTATTAGTTCATTACTTCTGGAAAAAGTTATCTGCCTCCCCTTTTGCTCAAGAGCTTGAGCTGTGCAGAGGAGTCAGCATTTGAAACGCAGTCATGATTGACTCTGCATGAGGGGGGGCCAGCTTACTCATTTACAGGATGGAGACACTACTTAGCCTAAAATATCTGGTTAGTAATGCAGGAATAAAGGGCAAAATATATGAACTTGGGGTTTGTGGAAAGTAATTGACAATGATCAGTTTTTTTTTGTTTTAAGGGTAACACATGGCCCTCTAAATTAGGCGGTTCGTTACACTAAACTCAATGCAGCCGGCATCATGCTTCGAATGTAAATAAGGCCGGTCCTTTCAGGCCTTCTTCATAAACTTTCGAATTATTGGCAAGAAATCTCCTATCATCCAACCTTACCATTTAAATCCTTTAAAACTATAGAGACCCATACATTGCACAGAGCTGTGCTGAGGTCACCTTTTACTACATTATCCTCCCCATGCAGCTCTGCACCTTGTGGTTTCTTAGTGTAAACTATTTAAAGTGTGAGATGAGAAATGCAGCACAGAGCTGAGCTAATCACTAATTATCCTCCCTGGCATGTTCTGTCTATGGTATTTCTATAAGTGTAAACTATTAACGGTGTGATATGAGAAATGCATTCCACAGAGCTGTGTGAGGGTCAAGCTTCACTTCATTCTCCTCTCCATGTAGCCTCTGCCGCCAGGTTGTTTCTATAAGTGTAATATTAAAGGGGGATGATGGAGGGTATGAATCAGCCACTGGTGTGTTTATTTGTTTCGTATTCCCGCAGTTTGTTGTTCTCATCTATTTTGCTCATCTGAAATAAGTGCAAGAAATCAGACGCCCCTCCAATTTTTTTTGTTGGGTTTATTGATAAATGTTGAAGTTTACTCAGCGAGCCTTTGAACAAATAGCCGCTTTTATGTGCTTGAAAACGTTGCAGTTTGGACAATATCTCTGCATTCAAATGAATTTACATCACACCAACACTGCCAGGCATTTTTGAAAATTTTGCAGATCCATGTAAACACGCGGCAAAGCGGCTGCCATTCCAACAGCATTTAATGCGCTCGCTTTTCGTGCTCAGAGGGGGGGAAAAAATCGTTAAACAAATAGTTCACAGGGCAGACAAATACTGTCCGTACCAAGTGGCGCTTTATGAATAAACTATACATACATACATTCATGATCTGCTGGGTACGGTGAAATATTTGGCTGGAGATCAACAGATACGCCATAGATTGTGTTGCTTTTGCAACTCCTGGCTGATGTTGAAGCAGGTGGTGACTTTTTACAATGTCTAGAAAGATGAGTGATTACACCCTACCCTAAAATGAAATCATTCTATGGAACTCTTAGTATAGTATTTGAGGTTGAATAAAGACATAATTCCATCCAGTCCAACCTACTTAGCAATACCCACATTTCATACCTAACTGTTGATCCAGAGAAAGGCAAAACAAAACACAGTATGAAAGGGGAAAAAAATCCTTCCTGACTGGCATTTGGAAATTTTCCTGGATCAACTCACGTGCATCAGAAATTTTGGCTTTTACTTTTTTCTTATAAACAAAACTGCAATTTACTATATAAAGCAGAAATCTTGTATATATGTATGTATGTATGTATGAATGCTCTCACCTCACAGCCACACCCCTGAATGCTTCCACATAACGGTGATGCCCTCTGAAAGGGCCAACACCCGTGAAGTTCAGTTTGACCAATTAAAACCCTGCATGTCACTTGCAGAGTGTGATTCCCCAAGTCAGTAACTCAGATGAAGGGCCTGGGCTCTATGTGCTGCCTGACTTCAACAACACAGACACAGAGTCCACTTCAGTGACACAACAACGGCTACACAACTCAGAGAGCTGCACACACAGAACAACATCTTCTATAACAGAGGGAACCAGACATTTCCCTTAAGGTCTGTAAGACATCACAATTTGCTCCTGGAAGGTTTCAAATATAAACCCTGGAAAGACTGTTACTATTGGTGATATAAATGACATTTATATACAAATATAAACCCTGGAAAGACTATGTTACTATTGGTGATATGAATGACATTTATATACAAATATAAACCCTGGAATAGGACTATGTTACTATTGCTGATATGAACGACATTATATAACAAATTTAACCCTGGAAAGACTGTTACTATTGGTGATATGAATGACATTTATATACAAATATTAACCTGGAAAGACTATGTTACTATTGGTGATATAAATGACATTTATACAAAAATAAACCCGGAAAGACTAGTTACTATTGGTGATATGAATGACATTTAATACAAAATACCCTGGAAAGACTATGTACTATGTGCTATGAACGACATTTATATACAAAATTAACCCTGGAAAGACTGTTACTATTGGTGATATGAATGACATTTATATACAAATATAACCCTGGAAGACTATGTATATGGTGATTGGAATGACATTTATATACAAATATAAACCCTGGAAAGACTATGTTACTATTGGTGATATGAACACATTTATATCAAATTAAACCCTGGAAAGACTATGTTACTATGTTGATATGAATCACTTTATATACAAATATAACCTGAAAGACTATGTTACTATTGGTGATAGAACACATTTATATACAATATTAACCCTGGAAGGACTATTACTATTGGTGATATGAAACCACATTTATATACAATATAAACCCTGGAAAGACTATGTTATTATTGGTGATATGAATCACATTTATATACAAATATAAACCTGGAAAGACTTGTACTATTGGTGATAGAATGACATATATACAAATATAACCTGGAAAGGACTATTTTACTATTGGTGATATGAAGACATTTTATATACAAATATAAACCCTGGAAGACTATGTTACTATTGGTGATATGAATCATTTATATACAAATATAAACCTGGAAAGACTATGTTATATTGGTGATATGAATACATTTATATACAAATATTAACCCTGGAAAGACATGTTACTATTGGGTGATTGAACCACATTTATATACAAATATTACCCTGGAAAGAATATTTTTACTATTGGTGATATGAACCACATTTATATACAAATATAAACCCTGGAAAGACTGTGTTACTATTGGTGATATGAATCACATTTATATACAAATATAACCCTGGAAAGACTATTGTTATTATTGGTGATATGAATGACATTTATATACAAATATATACCCTGGAAAGACTTTGTTACTTCGTGATATGAATCACATTTATATACAATAAACCCTGGAAAGACTATGTACTATTGCTGATATGAACGACATTTATATACAAATATAAACCTGGAAAGACTAGTTTACTATCGTTGATTGAATCACATTATATACAAAAAATATTAACCCTGGAAAGACTATTGTACTATTGGTGATATGAAACCACATTTATATACAAATATAAAACCCTGGAAAGACTATGTTATTATTGGTGATATGAATACATTTATATACAAATATAAACCTGGAAAGACTGTGTTACTATGGTGATATGAATGACATTTTCTATACAAATATAAAACCCTGGAAAGACTATGTTACTATTGGTGATATGAATGACATTTATATACAAATATATAAACCTGGAAAGACTATGTTACTATTGGTGATATGAATCACATTTATATACAAATATAAACCCTGGAAAGACTGTGTACTATTGGTGATATGAATGACATTTATATACAAATATAAACCCTGGAAAGACTAGTTTAATATTGGTGATAGAATCACATTTATATACAAATATAACCCTGGAAAGACTATGTTATTATTGGTGATATGAATCACATTTATATACAAATATTAACCCTGGAAAGACTATGTTACTATTGGTGATATGAACACATTTATATACAAATATAACCCTGGAAAGACTATTTTACTATTGGTGATATGAACCACATTTATATACAAATATAAACCCTGGAAAAGACTGTGTTATTATTGGTGATATGAATCACATTTTATACAAATATAAACCCTGGAAAAGAATATGGTATTATTGGTGATATGAATGACATTTATATACAAATATTAACCCTGGAAAGACTATGTTACTATCGTTGATATGAATCACATTTATATACAAATATAAACCCTGGAAAGACTATGTTACTATTGCTGATATGAACGACATTTATATACAAATATAAACCCTGGAAAGACTATGTTACTATCGTTGATATGAATCACATTTATATACAAATATTAACCCTGGAAAGACTATTTTACTATTGGTGATATGAACCACATTTATATACAAATATAAACCCTGGAAAGACTATGTTATTAATTTAAAAAAAAAAAATTTAAAGCATAGCCTCCTGGAATGAGACCACACCCCCAGATATTGCTGTCACGCAGCACCAAACGCCCAAAATCACTGTCACGCTTCATACCCCAACCTCAAGGGCCATGCCCCCAAAGAACGCTGCCCCCAAACTTCGCAACCGTGCCCCCAAATGTTGTGACCACGCTACCAGATATTGTGGTCACCTCCCAAAAATCAAAAAAAATTATGGTCCCAGGTTTGTTCCCGAATCACACCCACATGCCCACAAACATCACAGGCAAACACCACACCCACACCCCTAAATGGCACGGCCATGCCCCCAAATATCATTACCACCAAATGTCACGTCCAAGCCTCCTGGACACCACAACATCACAGACAAGACCCAGACCATCCACACCATAGAATTCCGTGCCCCCACCCACCGCAACATCGCAGACATGCCCCATCCACCTACTCAAACTGGGACGGTTGGGGGTATGGACTACACAAGAATTACATGCATTACCTGGACTTAAGAAACAGACACACACTGCCCACATGTCACACACTTCACAGACAGTTACAACTAAAAGAACCAAGTCATCATGGCACTTTCAATTTGGACCAGAAAGTAACTTTATTGATTGGGATCCAATAGTCAATATAAAGTTGTCCTTGTGCAAGGATAAAGTGTTAAAGTGCAAACAAGGTGACATATTGATAACAAATGTGCAAAAAATTGAGCACGCTTAATAAAATCACACAACGCTCAGACAGCGCAACAGAATGAAGCCCAGCTTTAACAACACAGACAAAGCCGCACCTCACATGATCAGAGACACAGATGCCCATCAGTCATTTAAGTGCTGAGATATTCAGTTGCAATCACCATGTTTTCCCCCCCGGCAAATTCCATGTAGCATGTTCATAAGTAGGTTCACCACAACATTTGTATATTTACGCTCCAAGTGGAAAAAGTGATAACGTTGTATATAAGGTTTTTGCAATAAACATGTACTATATATCCGTCAAGCAATGTCACTTCCTCAACTCATAACTATTAAATACATGACGTACATTACCAAATGTACACTTCTTTTTCCGCCTGTCTCTTCCATCTAAGCCAAACACACACCTGCATGTAAAAAATACTTTACACACGTGTACATGGGCAACGCTGGTAGTAAAGTGCTAGTTACTGCTAGTAAAGTTATAAACGATATTAGTTTGTGTTAGAAACTATAAAGTTTGTAATAAAAGTCACAACCTGCATTCTTTCTACATCACTAATAAAAAGAGGAGGGTTCAGAAAATGCCATATCAGTCATGAGTTATTTATTTTCCTCTTTTTATACAGCACAATACCCATTGGGCAGTAGGGATTGATTATAAGAAACAAATTCTGGAGGGCAGTAGGAATGGTCCAGAAATAATCAGACAAAAGTATATAAAACTCATGGGCCTGATAGAATACACCCACAAGTCTACTGTATACTGTAAAAAATAACTTTTTAAAAATAAAAAGTGCCTGGGGCAGGGAGTTAAGATTGATGATTCCCACCTCACAATATTGTTTTGTTGAAGAGTCACAGCACATACAGTTTTTTTTTCTGCCAGGTCATGGCCCCGGGCCTTCCTGTATTAAAAATAGCGCTGAAGCACTCAGGAAGCCTGGCATAAGCAGTTTTCTTCATGCTGTCACTCCTCATAGAAAGGATATTTGGAGGTAGAAAGTACCAATCCTACCTCCCTTCCCCAGGTACTTTTTAAAACTGTTTTTGACATGTTTTTATACGCACTATAGTTTTCCTTTAAGCCAGGCAGATGGTTCATGATTTCTTGGGTTCCATTTTGTTTGTAGCTGAAAGACTATAAAAAGCCACCAAAATTCTTATAACCAATAACGATATATATTCACAGCCTGTTAACTGCAGACATCAGTAGTGGCGAGGATAATAAAAAGTGTTATCTTAAATGTAGCATTCAGCATAAATGGGAAATGTCTCTTTTTAACGCACTGAAACAACCTGCTAAATGATTGTCTATGTGCTGATGATACACAATGTTTCTAAGAGGAATGGTAAAACTGCAGGGTAAATCATCTACTGTATAATTCTGCAGGTATAGGGCAAAATAAACTGCCTGCTCAGTCTTGGCTCAAGTGGTCACAGACAGGTTATCCGATAATTTATTGGCAGCTCATGAGAAGGAATAAAAGAAGGGGGCATGTGCCTTACTTTGGCCCATTCTGTAAAATTTCCTATGCTTGGGGGGATTAAACGAAAACCTTCATATAAATACACCTGCACTCATTGTTCTATATTATACCCCATTTAACTTTATCTTCACTGAGGGAGGGGGGGGGGAGCCAAAGCAGACAAAAGATCTCACCATTTTGTAAATTTAGGGTGATCTAATGTACCCCCAGAGGTGAGCACATAGCATCTTAGGCCCTCAACCTGGATACATTAAAAAAATGGTGTGGGTTAAGGCTAGGCCTCACTATACTTAAAGGACAACTAAAGCCGCAGAACAACACTGAACCAGAAGGCAGAACACCTTGATATAAAAACAGAAATCTGTGTCTTACCTCTCATTTTGATACGGGTGGTGGGAAATTTACCTAAATAACACATGGTTTGTGCTTTACTTCACAGCATTCTAGTATCACACAGTTTGGTCAACGACCATTATGTTCTGCACATGCTCAGTCCTTAGCTATGGCAGAAACTTGTTACAGTTGGTCACACCCATTAGTAATCTCTAGCCAATCCTTTTACAGGACAGATAAGGCAAGGAAGCATGTGACTGAGGTCAGGAGGTGTGGCCTGACACTGCACATACACATAGATACTTCATCCAGTTCTTAACAGGCTTACATTTACTTTATACAATTTACTGAAGTGGGATTTTATAGCTTATTGGTGTTTTTAGGGGGGTTGTTTCAGATTCTGGAGTATAAAAAATTGGGTTTAGTTCTCCTTTAAAATGTGTGCACAGAATTTGTTTTTCAAATAGCATATTTCATAGTCATCACAATTATATGGAAATTGGTCCGTTGTTTTATTATAATATATAATATAGTCTTAAAGTTCCAATAATGTGTTAACAGAGATTTAATAACACCTAACGGGACTTTTAGACGTAATTTGCATACGTCACCAAAATGATGGTCTTAAGCTGGGTATACACCATTCCCGACCGAACTTATCATGAAATATCTGGTTACAAATGCATGTAATATAATAGCAGACAAGTTCTACCTTCTGTAGTAGACTAAGAAGGAATATCAAACTCAACAATATATACATCGTAACAGTGTTTTCATAATATATTTAATTACTTGCAAAAAATGTTGCAAACCATATGTAGGCTGCACTAGTCGACCATTTAGACACCGATGTCAGAGCAATTAAACAACATGATATAAATAGTCCAGTTGCTGGACACTTTGAGTTGTAACAACTCCCATACTAATTGTAGTATTCAGGGCATTCAGAGAGTGCTCACTCCATATAGAGGAGGTAATAGAATGACGTGTATCCTCAGGATAGAAATGGAATGGATTTTCCGTTTGGGGACGCACTTTCCATCTGGTTTAAATAGAGCATGGGATGTATCTTGTTTTGTAGATTTGTAGGATGTCTGATTATTATTTATGCTTACCTTTTCTTTCTGCTTCAGACCTTTTAGGTTGGTCAGCTTCAGTATTATTACCCTTTACTTTTTTCATTCACTACTTTTTTCACACGCCTTTTGGTAGCCTCCCCGATTAGTGGGTGGGTCTTGCTTCCCTTTAAAAGGAAGTGTCATGCTTCATGAAGTGTTTTTAAAACGCGAAACGCGTCAGGCTATGGCGCTTCGTGGTTTGTTTGTATATAAGTGAGCCCTAAAGTATTCATCTTTTACAAGAGTTTTCTGCGTGTTTGCCGGGTAGCACAGCCTCATCTTTGTTCCTGGAAGTTTGTGTAGTTCGGGTCTAGCGAAGGGCCCGGGGCGTGGATGCACCTGGGCCACTCTGGAATGCGGGTAAGCGCGCAGTGTACTCCTCTCAAGGAGTGCTGTTTATCATTACTGTTTGGATCGTTGTACTGAACACGCCCTTTAAAGAAGAACTTCATGACAGATACATGTAGTTAACATACATTACAATTGTCAGGATATAGAGAATAGACCAGTAAATATGCTGCTGGTATTTAAATATAAGCACAGCTGGCATAGACAGCCTGTTTGAGTTGCTATTACAGATATATATGACATAACTTTAATGCAAAAAAAATATGTATTCAAACAATGTGGACCCCCGGCCTGCCATCTTTCCCCTCTCCAGTCTATCTTAAACTTAATCCAGTCTTATCTTAAACTCAGCAGCTCGGATCATCTCACTCAGAGGACCCACAACCCCCATACTGCAGTCCACAGGGTGGCTTCCCATCAAACAAAGAATCATATTCAATACCCTTCTTCTCTTTGCACCTCCCTACTTATCTTCTCTCTTGGTCCCTTATGTTCCTGGCTGTATCCTCCGTTCCTCGGGAGGATACCTTCTCCACAAACCCCCAATGAACACTGCCTCCTCCCGCCTTAGACCATTCTCTCTAGCTGCTCCCTATCTTTGGAACTCTCTCCCTCTCTCGCTTTGCCTGGTGACATCCATTGATACTTTCAAATCTAGATTGT
Source organism: Hymenochirus boettgeri (assembly GCA_019447015.1). Lineage (NCBI taxonomy): Eukaryota > Metazoa > Chordata > Amphibia > Anura > Pipidae > Hymenochirus > Hymenochirus boettgeri. The sequence continues at coordinate 287,156,157 of CM033473.1, forward strand.
TATCCTACCTTTCTGAGCACCAGTACAACACATGATTGTTAGCCATCTCAAGCACTTTGTACCCATCCCCCTACTTGTATCTGTATGTTGTCCCACCCACTTAGATTGTAAGCTCTTTGAGGCAGGGATCTCATTCCTAATGTGTCAAGGCATGCTGCACTTATATCTATTTATCAATAATTTATATATATATGTGTGTTCTTAACCTATGAATAAAATTGTATTTAATTTTTATGTATCTGTATAATTGCTTGCACTCATCCCCTGGTTTGCATATGTATAAATGCTTACCCAAGTGGCGCTTTATAAATAGAATTATACATACATACATACATACAATGTGTACCAACACACTAAACTTGACAAACCCAAATGTAATATCTCTATTGAATACAAAAAGCAGATTTCACCTTTGTACATTCTATACAATAGCAACTCTCTGTACATGGCCCCCATAATATATATATATATATATATATATATATATACTATATAATTGTCTTTTAATCTCTCAAAATCTATTCGCATAGCCACTTGTGCTCCTAACCTATGTTTCATTCATTGGTAAATGTTGAATCGACGTGGCCCCAGAATGTGGTATCACAATCACTCAGTGATTTATCATTTTCATTTAATGCTTTACAGAGAAATGAACTTGCACAGGGCAAGCTTTGAATAATAGTCGGATTCATCTGGGTGGCACATTTAGCTTCTGTTACCTGCTCCTACTGTCTATTTTCCCTTACACCCAATTAGATGGGAAGCAAACCGTGAAGAACACAATTAAATCTACTTTTTTTTTGCAGCACATCGGGTTTCTATGTAAGGTTTTGCCTGAAATCATACAGGGACTGGATATTTCACTGAAACACTGGACCATACTTTCTATAGAGCATTTCATGGTGCTTCTTCTCTATGGAAGGCAATAATGGTATAAAGATGTTCAACTGCTCCAAAACAACCCTGCTTCTGTTAGACTGGGTACACACAAGCAAATTTTTCATCCCTACCAACCGTTCAGTGCAAGCGAGCGGTCTCCCAGGACGAATCATTGTCGGTAACAGCGAATGTTGCCAACAGTTTGCAGCGGGCTTTCATTTTTTGTGCCAACAGACCGATATAGGGAAATATCTGCTTGTGTGTACCCAGTATATTAAGCTCTGCTGTCTAGACAGGCTAAAGGTAACAGGTTTGGGAATGTTAAGTTGGGTACACACAGTAAAGATGTTTGAAAGGTGACAGACAAGATCTGCAAGATCCTGTCTGTCATTTTTCAAATGACAGACAGGAGTTCTCCCTATACACAGTGTATACACATCATATATAAAGCATATACACAGCCTATACACAGCCTATACACATCATATACACACCATATACACATCATATACACATCATATATAAAGCATATACACAGCCTATACACAGCATATACACACCATATACACATCATATATACATCATATACACAGCCTATACACATCATATACACAGCATATACACATCATATACACACCATATACACACCATATACACATCATATACACATCATATATAAAGCATATACACAGCCTATACACAGCCTGTACACAGCATATACACACCATATACACATCATATATACAGCATATACACAGCCTATACACATCATATACACAGCATATACACATCATATACACAGCATATGACACAGCATATACCAGCATGTACATCGATAAACAGCAATATACACTCATATCACACATATCACTAAAGCATATACACGTATAACACGCATATACCCAACCATTACACATCATATACAGAAGATATCACACCCAAACACATCATATACACAGCATATACCATCATATACACGCATATACAACAGATATACACATATATGTACACAGACAGCATATTACACATTAATACACTGCTATACACCCTCATAGTACACATATAAACACATATACACATCATATACCACTCATATACCAGAATATATACATCAAATACACTCATATACATAATACCAGCATTACAATCTAACATATACACACATATACCATCATATACACAACAGATATACATCACCATCATATACACAGTATCTCATAACAAGATCAAGCATATACCAGCAATACACTCATAACATCACATATACAGCTCATATACACATCAAACACAGCATATACACATCATTTACATGGCATATACACATCATATTATTATTATTAATGATTTTATATAGCTCCAACATCTTCCGCGGCGCTTTACAATTACATAGTCATACATTACAAACGGTAATACATGTATAACAAGTCATACTATTACATACACAGGTAATACTTAATATAAGTAAACAGGTGTGGAGTTTTACAGCAATACCGTGATACAATAGGAAAGAGGACCCTGCCCAAAGAGCTTACAAAGCATATACACAGTATATACAGTATACATCATACACAGCATATACAAAGCATATACACAGCATATATACATCATACACAGCATATGCACATCATATACACATCATATACACATCATATAATACATCATAAACACAACATTATACAACAGCATATACACATACAACATATACACATCATCATACACACACATATACACAGAATACTCATTACCATCATAAACCAGCTATTCCACATATACACCGCATATACACGACATATACACATATAACACAGCATATACAACATCCACCTCTAGCACAGCATATACACATATCATACACAACTTATACACATCATATACACATGCATATACACATCATAACACAGAATATATACACCTATACTCAGCATGTACACATACACAGCATATACACAGCATATACACATATACAGACACATATACACATCAATACACATACATATACAGCAGCATATACACATCATAGCACACAGCATATCCACATCATCTACACCTCATATACACATAACACGCATATACACATCATATACACCTCTATACAATCATAACACAGCATACACAAGCATATACACAGCATATACACAGGCATATACACATCACATATACACAGCATATACACAGCATATACAACAGCATATACACAGCCATAATACACATATCATATACACAGCATATACACATCATATACACAGCATTTACACATACACATCATATACACAGTCATACAACACTATATACACAGCATATAACACATCAAGATACACAGCATATACACATCATATACACAGCCTATACCACTCATATACACATCATATACCAGCATTTTACAACAACGCATATACAGCATCATATCACATCACTATACAGCAGCATATACACCATACATATACACAGTTAACGCATATTACACGCATATATACACACATACACAGATATACACACATCATATACACATCATATACACAGCATATACACATCATATCACATAATATACACATCATATACAGCATATACACATCATATACACAGCATATACACAGCATATAAACAGCATATACAAAATACAATATACACAGCATATTACACAGATATACACATCATATACACATCATATACACAGCATATACACATGATATACACAGCATATACACATCATATACGCAGCATAGGGAGAACGTTCAGGACTGTGTGTTTCCCTCAGCCGCGGCCAACTCCCCTATAGGGAGGCTACCACGGGCGAGGGAAATTTTCGGTCTTTCCCGAACTACTGCGAGGCCAACGGGAACTTTTTGGCATCACAGACAATGATTGACTGCTGTTTCACCTGCTTTCACCACTGCACATGCTCAAGAATATAAAAACCTCTTTGAGCAGAGGGAGGGGGCAGATAAATTTGCCCGAAAGGAACATACCTTTTCATTAAATATCTGGTTACAAATTCATGTAATAAACTGGTAAAAACAGTCGTTGGGGTTGTAGGCAGATAACTGAGAAGTCACCAGTTTTTTGTTTAAACGGTGGACATGCCCTTATATATTCCATATACTGTAACAAATTATCACCTTTCGGTAGACCACCAGGGGTGCCATATTTGAGATTGGGACTGGCAAATTTAGTTTCAACTGCATTTTTCGCTGAACCCTATTAAAATTCCAAAAATCAAACCGAATTCAATTGGAATGTTTTGTATTTTTTATTTTCCAACAGTTTTTTCAAATTTTATTTTAGAATTTTCATTTTTCCTAAACAAATTTTGTGAATTTTGACCCCGACTTGCGAAAAAATCCTGAAATTCCATCAGATCTGTGCATTTTTGAACCCATCATTTCTGAATGGAAACTCATCACTAGTTAAGACAGTTTGAAGGTGAGTAAGGAAAGGAGCAGAGAAGGGATGGGGAAAGGCAGAGTAACCTTATCTTCCGGGGGTGGACAAGTCAATACACCCTCTACAATCAGGGTTGACAGACCTGGACTGGAGACCTGGACTGGAGACCTGACTGAGGACCCAGGAATCGGAATAGTCCGTCCGGAACACACCTTGGGCCCTATTTATAAAAGATCGTTATCGGAAAAATAACGATCGCTATCGTAAAATAACAACCGTTATTTTACGATAACGATCGATATTTTCCGATATCGGGAAATACTGGTCGTTATTGTAAAATAACGGTCATTATTTTACGATAGCGATCGTTATTTTTTCGATAACGATAACGATCTTTTATAAATAGGGCCCCTTGTAGGCAACACAACTGTGTTTACAACCTAACTAGCACTAGCCAATTGGGACACGGCACACAAATACTGAATGCAGGGGACATATTAAAGCCCTATGTTAGCTTAGCAATGGAGTCATCACTTATATAGGTGGCAAAAAGAATGTCACCGTATACTGTACGTTTATAAATAGACCGCCATTTAAATATCCACCAATCTGCACGCAATATATCAGTATAGTAGCGAGGTGGGGTTATTTTTTTCCGATTCGTAGCTGGATGCCAATTACGGATACTGTAAGTAACAGAAATTTATGACAGCGTCTGCATTCTGTAGGAATATCAGGAGATTGCTGACGTCTTAAGCAGTAATTTCACAGAACTGCCTGCATTGTATCACTGCAGCGCCAAACATCACAGGAACAGACAGCACTTCGGAAAATTATAGTCTCACCTACATTGGGCAGGCTAAAATGGGTGGAAGGGATTTTTTTTTTTTTGGGAACAGCACACGCTGACAAAAATCCACTATAATTACCTGATCTAGTCTAATGGATAAAGTATCATATCAAATTAATGACACACTGGACACATTTACCATAAATCCTCAATTGGCTCCAGTACTTACCCCTTCAGAGAACTTTGTTTCTCTCTCCTTCTGTTACCTGGGCTGTTTTGTTCCTTGTATTGGCCCGGACTGTCACTGGGGCAGAGTGGACCAGAACAGCAAAATAAATTGCTATTCAGGGAAAGGGGAAGATGAATATAATTGTCCTATTACCTCTTAGATGGTCTTAGGATATTTTTACCTATCAATTAAAACAGAGTTAGTCTAATACTTCTTTATTCTAAGCCCCATTTGTTGTTAAGGCTCTATGCCTTTGGGCATCTATTGATTCCCTTTTTAACATGGGAATATGAACGGGGTTAATCTTACCTCTATCCAGCAATAACCAGAACAGAAATATATCCCTTATAGTATAGTATAGTATAGTATAGTATAGTATAGTATAGTACTGTATAGTATAGTATAGTACTGCATAGTATAGTATAGTACTGTATAGTATAGTATAGTATAGTACTGTATAGTATAGTACAGTATAGTATAGTATAGTATAGTATAGTATAGTATAGTATAGTATAGTACAGTATAGTATAGTATTTGAGGTTGAATAAAGACATACATCCATCCAGTCCAACCCATCTAGCAATACCCTCATTTCCTGCCTAACTGTTGATCCAGAGGAAGGCAAAAAAAACAAATTTATGAAGGGGAAAAAAAATTCCTTCCTGACTCCAAGTGGCAATAGGAAATTTCCCTGGATCATCTCTACTTTATGTATCAATACCAGTAACTTGTAACATTCCTTGTTTGCAGAAACTCATCCAGCTTTTTATTAAACTGACCAATGAACCTACCATAACAACGTCCACTGGAAGACAGTTCCATAGCTTTACCGTTCTCACAGTGACAAACCCTTTCCCAACTCTACTTTATGTATCAATACCAGTAACTTGTCAATTCCTTGTTTGCAGAAACTCATCCAGCTTTTATTAAACTGACCAATGAACCTCCATAACAACGTCCACTGGAAGACATTTCATAGCTTTACCTTCTCACAGTGAAAACCCTTTCCCAACTCTAACTTTATGTATCAATACCAGTAACTTGTAACATTCCTTGTTTGCAGAAACTCATCCAGCTTTTTTTTAAACTGACCAATGAACCTGCCATAACAACGTCCACTGGAAGACAGTTCCATAGCTTTACCATTCTCACAGTGAAAAACCCTTTCCCAACTTGAAGCCTAAACCTTTTTCTTCAAGACTTAAGGGATGTCACGTGTCCTCTGACATGTTCTATTGGTGAACAATGCTCCAGATAGTTTATTGTATGGGCCGTTAATGTATTTATACACAGTAATCATATCCCCACGCAAGCGCCTTTTCTCCAGCGTACATAATTGTAACTTATCCAGTCTCTCTTCAAATTCAAGCTCCCCCAATCCCCTTATTAATTTAGTTGCCCTTCTCTGAACCCATTTCAAAGATGTCCTTTTTGTACACCGGATTCCAAATGCTAGTTTTTAATGGTCAACAAAGTTTTGTGTCGTCAGCAAAGACAGAAACCTTGCTGACAATACCCACTTCCAAATCATTAATAAATAGATAAAAATAGAAGCGGCCCCAACACAGAACCCTGTGGCACCCCACTTAGCACTTTAATCCATAATGATGTAACTCCATTTACAACTACTCTCTGCATCCTATTCATTAACCAATTTTCTATCCATGTACAAATGTGACTCCCCAGACAAACAGACCCTAGCTTATACATTAGTCGCCTATGGGGGACTGCATCAAAAGCCTTTGCAAAATCCAAGTAAACTACATCTACTGCTATGCCAGAGTCTAAATTTCTACTTACTTCCTCATAAAAGCCAAACAAGTTAGTTTGGCAAGATCTATTCCTCCTAAATCCATGCTGGTTACTACTTATAATGTCAGTCATTGAAACATACTCTAGAATATGTTCCCTTATTAAACTTCCAGGATCTTCCCCACCACTGAAGTTAAACTTACAGGCCTGTAATTACCCGGCTGTGAAAGACTACCCTTTTCAAATATTGGTATAACATCAGCCTTTTTCCAATCCAGAGGCATGCCACCGGACATGAGGGAATCTGCAGAATATATACAGTATATTGTATATACCTTATTCTTTTACTATGCACCATTTCCCCATAATGTACTCCCCAAAGATACTCACAGTTCATCTATGTCATATAGCACAATAAATTAAAAAAATTCCCGGGCACACTGTTTATAATCAAAAGTGACTTCAAATTTATTTCATTTCAACGTTTCGACGCCACACAGGACGTCTTCATCAGGACTAAGCTAAAGTGCAAAAAAAAATGCTTAAGCATATATACCCTCATGTGAATCTGTCATACCCCCTTATTAACATATTAAAGTGCCAGTATGCATAATGAAGTGCAAACAGCACATGTGTTCTACATTATATATGTTCTAACATCTATAATACTGCATTAATGTGCCTTTCTCAAGCACCAAGATTAAAGTGCCAAGTGTATAATAATATAAAATATATACCAGTATGTATATACTTCTAAAAATAGTGCCCAAAAAAATCTAATATAGAACATATACATAAAATTCAGTTTGTATAAGGTACATATTTAAACAAGTTTACATCCATTAAATGGGAAGCAATATATATAATTATAAAAAGCATTTAAAGGAAAATTGTGTATTTAACCCTGAATATTGTATTTAACTTATAGATCCATTCAGCTTCTTTTGCATAATAGATATTTACCCCTATCTCCCCCTCTTAAGGGTGGTTTGATTTGGTCAATGATCATTACCTTTAAAGAGCTAATGGGATGATTTTATTTTGTGCAGAATGAAGTGCAACAGGGTTTTCATCACCTTTTAATTCATTTTTCACCAATCTTTCTTTTGCTTATGGGTTACAAACCTTTTCTTAAAAGGGGTGATGGTTTTTCCCACATAATACAGGGAACATGGACATTTAATAATGTAGATCCAAAAATCAGTATTGCAATCAAATTTTTTGTTCGTTATGTGGATGGCAAAAATATTTGGCTACCCATTTTTAGAATTTATTTGTCCAGGTATATATACTTTGGCAGCTATGGGATCTGCTGCTACCAGAAGGTCTCTCAAATTTTTATTTCTTTTATAAACTACGCTGGATTTTTCTATCTTTCGGGTGTTAGAGTCACATTCCGTTATCTTTCAATAATTGTTTATTTTCTTTTTTATTTTACCACTTTAAATCAAATAAATCTTTCATTACAGAAAGCCTCTCTCTCCGTGTGTCAATCATAAAGAGCATGTCTGAGCTCACTGAGCTATTGATGTAGGCAGGGACAAGTGATATTGCTTTAATCAGCAGCTTCTGTGCTATAGGTCAGCAAAGTGCATTTTAGAGTTTAAGGTCTTTTTAAAAAAAAAATATAGATTATATCCTCTCCCTACTATCTACATTCTTGTTTTGTTTTTTGTTTGTTTTTTATATTATCTTTCTTAAACTTGAAAATAGTTGTCATCCCATGCACAAGCACTTGTTTTATATTGCAGTGTAATAAAACTGACTTTACCTTAAATTGGCACTAGATGGCAGCCTAATGCATGGATGGCCAACGCTAAAGTTTGTCGAAAATGAACTTCAGTTTGAAATGCTAACGAATCCTCTCTTATCTCTTTTAAGAAACATTTTTCAATATTCACACGTGGAAATGTGTTGTGATTCACAGCAAAGCTCTGGAATCTGCAGCTGAAATTTTTACAAATTTTTGGGAAATTTTCAAAATTGTGTACATTTTTCCCGTGAATATGTTTGCTTATCATTGGTTTGTATTTTAAAGGAGCAGTATACTCATGCAGTAACTGACTCCTCCCACATTCATTGTCACTGACAATTCTTCCAACTTTGACATTGGAGAACATATTTTAATGAAGAAGGGGGAGGAGCTTGAAAACTGTCAGTTACTGCCAAAAAGCAGTCAGTTACTGCATGAGTATAACTTTCCTAACATGAGTTAGATGGGAGCACATTTAGCAATACAAATCCAGGTTCCAAACCTTTTATCTGCAATCTAATAAAAACTCAGTTCATCATATTTTCAAGTTTCTTAATTTAAGATGAAAGAAAATTTGATAAATCTTGGAGCCTTTGTATAAATGTGGTTCATTTGGTTTTACACTAATTTTGCAGAGGCAGCGCCATTTCCATACCTTGTAGCCTGTTGGATGGTGCCGCAAACCATGAGTCTTACCTGACCAGGATCCTGCAATGCAGTAAGATCCTGCAATATATACTATCGCCCCCTTAGTATCTTATTACTACATGAACGTGGATCGGCACAGGAGTTTATTATTCAATAACAAGAAACTAGTTAAGAAACCCAACCCGACCAGTCAGCCATTTGCTTTTACTTAAAGGGCATGTCTAGCTTAAAATTGAAGTTTGGCCAAATCATAGATCCCCCTTTAAAAAAACATCAGATCACTACTTACAGAGCCAGCTCTCCTGTGGCGTTTTGTTCCGGCTCCCTGCTTGCAAGCATAGACCGTACCGGCAGCCACGTCTGTAATTGGCTGAGAGGCAGCCAATCACAGATGCGGCTGCCGTCATTGGAGACTCAGCGGAAATGAAGGTCTGTAAGTAGCTTTCGGATGGTTTTTTTTAAGAAAATAACTCGGCGTTTAGGGGTGGGCAGGGGAGATCTATGATATGGCCAAATGGTTACACGCTAGGTGCAACGGCTGCAGAGGATGGATCCGGATGGGGGGGGGGGGGGGGGGGGTAAGGGCAAGTCACCATCCTTCCCGGAGGCACGACAGGAGGCAGAGAAGTTTGGACAGGAAGACAGACACTTCACTTTTCTGGACTTTGGACAAGCACTGCAGGAGAACCATAAGGAGCAGAGATGTAGGGTAACATCCTCCACAACTCATCTTTAAGAATGATTGTATTCTTTTTAAATCTTTTATTTTCATTATTAAAACCGAGAACAATATTGTGTGTGAAATAGAATTTTATCAAGATCACCATTACCGCGGGGGGCTTCATTTCCACATTTGTTTGTTCCATATGTTCTAAGTAACACGATCATTATTATGATAACTTATCTCTGTTCGTATTCCTTATGCTTTTCCAGACTTGCCAAGGTCTGTTTATTGAATAGCAGTAAATGAAGTGCTAATTCCATCTGATTTACCCTTTTTTAGTCAACATCATGTGACTGGGGTGGGCTACATTCTTCCGCCCAGATTCTATCAAACTGCTTCTCCCAGACCCCCACAGGATGAAAGCTGTTGTAGGACTTGTAGTTGAACAAACAGTTGCAGGTTACGCAGTACATACACGTACCAATCTCCGGATGAATTTTGTATGGGGAGAAAAGGAGTACCATACTCCACATAATGGAAAATTTTAGTTTCTGGGGGGGAGATACCCTTTAAAGGGCATGTCTATCCTTAAAAATAAAAATTGGTGACTTGTCAGTTATCTATCTACAACACCAACCGCTATTTTTCCCAGCTTATTACAGTACATGCTAGATATTATATAGTAACTAGATATTTAATTATTAGTTCTATACCTATCTGGAAAAAGTATCTGCCTCCCCCTTTTGCTCAATGAGCTTGAGCATGTGCAGAGGAGTCAGCATTTGAAACAGCAGTCATGATTGACTGCATGGAGGGAGGGGCCAGCTTACTCATTTACAGAATGGAGACAATAATTATCCTAAAATATCTGGTTAGTAATGCAGGTAATAAAGTGCAAAATATATGAATTGGGGTTTGTGGCAAGTAATTGACAATTGATCAGTTTTTTTGTTTTAAGGGTAAACATGGCCTATAAATCTATGCGGTTCGTTACACTAAAATCAATGCAGCCTGCATCATGCTTCTAATGTAAATAAAGGCCGTCCTTTCAGCCTATCTTCATCAATCTCTTCTAATTTATGGCAACAGAAATCTCCTATCATCCAACATTACCCTTTAAATCTTTACACTATAGAGACATACATTGCACAGAGCTGTGCTGAGGTCACCTTTACTACATTATCCTCCCCCTGCAGCTCTGCACCTTGTTGTTTCTATAAGTGTAACTATTAAAGTTGTGATATTGAGAAATGCATTGCACAGAGCTGAGCTAATCACTTCATTATCCTCCCCTTGCAGTTCTGTACTATGTTATTTCTATAAGTGTAACTATTAAAGTTGTGATATTGAGAAATGCATTCCACAGAGCTGTGCTGAGGTCAGCTTCACTTCATTATCCTCTCCCTGTAGCTCTGCGCCATGTTGTTTCTATAAGTGTAACTATTAAAGGGGAAATGATGGAGGGTATGAAATCAGCCAATCGGTGTTTATTTGTTTTCTTATTCCCGCAGTTTGTGTCTCATTCTATTTGCTCATCTGAAATAAGTGCAAGAAATTCAGACATCATCCAATTTTTTTTTGTTGGTTTTATTGATAAATGTGAAGTTTAATCAGCGAAGCTTTGAACAAATAGCCGCTTTTATTTGTCTGGAAAACGTGCCAGTTTGGAACACATAATCTCCTGCATTCAAATGAATTTACATCCACCAAACTGCCAGGCATTTTTTTGAAAATTCTTGCAGATCCATGTAAACAAGCGGCAACAGCAGACTGCCATTCAAACAGCTATTTAATGAGCTCGCTTTCTCGTGCTCAGAGGGGGAAAAAAATAGTTAAACAAATTAGTTCACAGGGAAGACAAAATACATATGTCCGTAAATATGTTACATGCCCATCAGTTCAGAATTCAATTATTGCACTGCGAGGGGAAAAAAAACTATTCCTAGTCATATGGTGGATAGTGAAAGTATCTGGTACATTATAAACTGCAGCCCCAGTATAAGATATGAAATACAAGTGGATGTGGGCCTAAAGGTGACCATATCAATAAAAATGAGAAGGCCCCTATTCTCTCCAACATTCCCCATTAAATAGGAACAGTATTGAGAAATAGATTGCACAGAGCTGTGCTAAGATCAGGTTCACTTCATGATCCTCCACTTTCTATCCTCCAACATTCCCCTTTAAGGGCATGTCCACCCCCAAAACTAAAATTTCCCCCACTACTGGCCCCACTGTGTAGTGTAATAAAATCCTTACCTTACATCCCAGCTCCAAATGGCTGCCCTGCAATGTCCCTCCAAAGTCCCAAAAACTGGCCACCAGGAGCCTGGCAAAGTCCATATAGGACTCTGCCTCCTGTCTCTCCTCTGGGAGAATTTGCTCATGCTCAGTGCAGCCCTCCCATTTTCCTCTCTCTCCCCCTAGTGTAAAAACCCTTTGGAGTATAGTAGGTCTCCCTCCCCCAGCCCCAACCACTATATTAATATGTACAGAAACTCCCCCGATCATTACTTACCTTACCTGTCTCCGGCGTTCTGAACTGCCGGCAGCCGCGTCTGTGATTGGCTGCCTCTCAGCCAATCACGGACGCGGCTGCTGGTCTGGCCCCCTGCTTGCAGTTTCCTCAAGCAGAGGGCCGGCACAGTACGCCGGAGAAAAGAGGGAAGGTAAGTAATGATCGGGGGAGTTTCTGGACATAATAATATGGCGGTTGGGGCTGGGGGAGGGAGACCTACTATACCCTATAACTTAAAAAAAGGGTAGACATGCCCCTATACTATACTCACTGAAACAACTTTACATTTTCTGAAACTACAATTTGAGAGAAGTATAATGGTGGTACTCACATATCTATCTGTGCTTGCTTTGTCAGTAAATGATTAATGTTTAGTGAGTGCTCCTAATTCCCCCCACACTATCTTACTCACTGCCTTCTTGTAGTGTCTGTGACACTTATAAGTTCTGCACAGCCAGATGGACACAATCAGCAAGATGGAAACAATCAGCAATAACATGTGACTCGTGACAGGACTTAAATATAATAGCTCCTTTCATTCTCTCTGGAGGGGGAAATATTCCTACCATGTTTATTGTGACTGCCGGGGCCCTCCCCCCTCTCCCCCCCATCGCGACCGCAGCCCGACTGACACACCAAGCCAACAATGTACCGTAACTATTATACTATATATATATATATATATATATATATTATACAAATAACCTATAAATTTATATGGATCCGTATGAGCCATAGACCTATAATCAAACCACTTTGATAATGATGCATCAAACTAGTTATTGTTTTAATTTTGTTTATTTGTTTATTATCTGTTTTATTATAATGTTATATTATTAATAAACATTTCCTCCATTTGGAGGGGAGAAAAAAAGTTCTGCACAGCCTCACCATAGACACTGCTCTGATTACAAACCCCTCCCCTCCCCCCTGCCTTCTTTTCTCTGTTGATTCTCAAAATTGTTGCAGCAAGTGTGCTGGCAGGCAGCTAAAGATCCTAGTAAGAGGTCAGGGATGGGGAACATATTACAATATCTGCTCCTGGAGTGACAGGTCAGCTCAGATTTAAAATCCGAAAAAAAGTTTTGAAGAAGTGGGATCTTGCTGTATCTAAATTAATTATTACTATAACTATAATTTTTGAAAATTAAATTTTTTAGAGTATAGATACCCTTTAAATAGGAACAGTATTGAGAAATACATTGCACAGAGCTGTGCTAAGATCAGGTTCACTTCATTATCCTCCACTTCCTACCCTCCAACATTCCCCTTTAAATAAGAACAGTATTGAGAAATGCATCGCACAGAGCTGTGCTAATATAAGGGTCACTTTATTATATGGACCAATTGTAGACTATAGACAGATATTAACCTGCAGCATCCAATCACGTGTTACCTTTTGATTGATTTACTACAAAACATTGCAAAACATTACATAACATCCGATTGGTGAATGCTGATAAATAGCATTCATAAATGTTCCACCTTATTAATTAGCACATTATTCATTATTATTCATGTTTCTTTTCGTTTTTGGTTGATACTCCTATACTGGGGATGATATATCTATAATTCCTAGGGCGGTAGGAACAATTACTTCCTTCCTTACACTTGAATTTCCAAACCCCAATGTCAATAATGGCTATGCCACACACGCACAAGATTTGCGCATGAGATTTTGGTTAAAATGGAAATCGCGGGAGCGCATACTTTCTGGCGGTTTCAGATGTGCACACAAAACGCAAACGCAGCACAACGAGCGACAATGCACAGAAATCGCACACACAATCGATACTCACGATTGCGTGCACAATTTGGTGCGTTGTAGTGGGGCCTCTAAAATATCACACACACACTGGGAGCTTTGGGCTGTTTTCCTGCGGCCCCTTCCTTCTCCACCTTCTCTAACATTGGTACACATTAATGCAAAGAGTACTGCCTTAAACCTAGGCTGAGGCCAAACTGATATGCACTACTGTGCGTGCACGGATGCACGCATGTTAAAGCTCATGATTGCACGCGTGTTCCTGGTGCGCGAGAGCACATTGCAGTGCGCACGATTGTGAACTCCTGATGTTTCACAATTATAGTGCATGCGATTGTGCAAAAAAACGCAGTTCGCATGCGCTCCAATTAGCGGATCACACGCACAGCGCACAATCGTACACTAGTGGGGCCACATCTATCGTGTGATCCGATGGCGCTTAAAGGCACATCAGTATGGCCTAGCCCTAAAAGTTAATATTTTGGACAATACTAACCTTTGTTCTTTAATGGTAGTGACGTCACAAGGTCCCATGCTCCTCGGGCCAGTTGCCCATCATCAGGGGTCACCCCTTTGTTCATTCTGTTCAGTTGTGGAGAGACCAATGGCAGAGGGAGGACAGACTTCTGGTAACGGAATTTCCCATTAACACAACAGGAATGAAAGTAACTTTCACTTTTGTTCTCTTTCAAATGTTATTTATTGAGGCAGTCCAAGTGTAGATTTGCCTGCAAACCAATGCCGGCCCTTGTAGAGAAAATACATTTTTGAAATTTACTAAAAGAACAAATTTACAGGCAGAGCCGGCCTTAGGATTATTAGCACCCTGTGCAAGATTTGTTACTAGGGCCTAGCACCCCCTCCAAAACAACCCCCTGGGCACACAATAAGATGCTGAATGCTGCTTGGCTTGGCCTGCTTCAAATCATGTTCGATACCTGTGCTTACTGTCTTTTGGTATCTGCAGTGCGTGCTTGTATATATTGTGCTTACATGCTTACTTGTGTTGAGGGTTTATCTGAGGGATGGTGCTGATACATACATTTTATCTGCAGGACCATAACTGGGGGCACACCTGCTGTGGGATCGCATGTGTATGGCCAGCTTTACACACAAGCCGGACAGATTCCACAATGCTGACACTGATTATAAAACAGGGATGTTCAACCCGCGGTCCTCCAGATGTCTGAAAACTACAACAGACAGCATTCCTTGGTTCTCACCTTCCTTACCCCCTCTCCCAGTGGGTCAGGCATGCTCAGTAGGCATCATCCAGTGAGAAAGTGAAACTAGCTACTTTGTATCACTAAAGGGAGGAAAATAAAACATATTTTACATGCTCCAGCATAAAATAGCATTGACTAATAAATTAATGAAACTAGAAAAAGAAACTTTAAGTGTAAACTTTTAATTTGTTGTGAAAAGCCGCACAAAGCTCTATGTGAGTGTTTGTGAGATTTAAAACCTGCACCTGTGTCACAGGCAATCAAAAGAGCTAATTAGCACTGATAAGGTCTGTGAAACAGCTGATCACAATCAGGAGAGAAGTAATGAATGCTGATTTAGTCTGTAACAAAGCTAAATGTAATCAAGAAACAGGTAATCAGTGCTGATTGTCTGTGGCACAGCTGAATGGATTTAAGAGACAGGTAATCAGCACCGATTAAGTCTGACACAGCTGGATGCAATTAAGAGACAGGTGATCAGCGCTGATTAAGTCTGTGACACAGCTGGATGCAATTAAGAGACAGGTGATCAGCGCTGATTAAGTCTGTAACACAGCTGAATGGATTTAAGAGACAGGTAATCAGCACTGATTAAGTCTGACACAGCTGATCTCAATCAAGAGACAGGTAATCAGCACTGATAATGTCTGTAACACAACTGATCTCAATCAAGAGACAGATAATCAGCACTGATAATGTCTGTAACACAGCTGATCTCAATCAAGAGACAGGTAATCCGCACTGATAATGTCTGTACACAGCTGATCTCATCAAGAGACAGGTAATCAGCACTGATAATGTCTGTAACACAGCTGATCTCAATCAAGAACAGTAACACGCACTGATAATGTCTGTAACCACGCTGATCTCAATCAAGAGACAGGTATCAGCACTGATAATTTCTGTAACACAGCTGATCTCATCAAGAGCAGGTAATCAGCACTGATAATGTCTGTAACACAGCTGATCTCAATCAAGAGACAGGTAATCAGCACTGATAATGTCTGTAACACAGCTGATCTCAATCAAGAGCCAGGTAATCAGCACTGATAATGTCTGTAACACAGCTGATCTCAATCAAGAGACAGGTAATCAGCACTGATAATGTCTGTAACACAGCTGATCTCAATCAAGAGACAGGTAATCGCACTGATAATGTCTGTACACCCTGATCTCAATCAAGAGACAGGTAATCAGCACTGATAATGTCTGTAACACAGCTGATCTCAATCAGAGACAGGTAATCAGCACTGATAATGTCTGTAACAACAGCTGATCTCAATCAAAGACGGTAAATCAGCACTGATAATGTCTGTAACACAGCTGATCTCAATCAAGAGACAGGTAAACACAATAAAGTCTGTATATTCACAGATAACAAGGAAATGACAAGAAGAAAAATATTAATAAAGAGTTACACCATGGGCAAAATAACATGGACCAAAGGCTGCGTCTACTCCTTTAAAGGGTAAGTCCCCCTCTGCCTTAAAATTTTATACTTACCTTCTCCCCCCCCCCCCCAAAAAAAAACAAAAAACTTGCAAACCCTACTTACTTTCCTGGCATCCATGGACTGAGATACTCTTACAGAGTTGTTGCCTCCTCCTCTAAAAGCTGTGCAAGCTTGTTATGAGCTTGCACATGCTAAAAGAGAGCAACTGGGGGAATATTATTCAGTCATTGGCTGTGATGCCATCTGTTACATCTACAACTGACAGCTGCTAACTGGAAGAATAATGGTAATAGATCTTCTGGCAGCATTTCAGGTTAATCTTACTTCTCTCAGAATTCTTAGTACTGGAGTTTTGAGGGGGTGATTCACAATTTTTCATTTAAAGGGATGTACTTGCCCTTTAGGTCTTGTCGTTTTAGGCCTATTTTTTCGGGAGTGTCTCATTGACAATAGTTCTGGACAGAACAAAGAGACACAAGGAGATTTGTAATTCAGATTACATACCAATACATTAGAAATACATATGAACAAAGCAAATATGTTCCCTATGTGAACACTACTCGTTGTATGCCTCCACTTCCACCTAGACAGTTATGATTAAAAGCTAATACACCTTTCAGAAGCAGCTACATATTGGATCAAGTGACAGATGAACATCATGGATGGACGTGATAATATAGTAACGTTTGATGCTTTGGAAATGCATTGGCTGATTGCAGAAAATAACACACTCGTCTCTGCCTTGATCTAAACGATGGAATAGATAAACCTACTGCTCAGTTCCCCCCACTACAGGAAACCAGAGAAGGAATCTAAAGCCTGAATTCTACTTTGGAATTTGGCAAATATAAGAAATCACCGCAACCGTCGTAAACCCTGTTTGAAAGTAACATTAACCTATTTTAAATTTTTTTTTAAAAGATTTTTGCCCACCCACTGTGGGTAAATGAGGCCATGTTATGTAAACCTTCCATAGGATGATATGGACTTTGTATACAGTAGGTACCAGAACTTTCCGACTTTCCATAATTCCAGTGTCTTCTGAAATCTGACATATTTAACATATAAGGAAATCTTAGTTTCCTTAGGAAAAATGTCATCATATACAAATATTTACACAGTTATTACAAAATACTCCAAATGTCTTCCCCCGAGACTGTATAAATGGTCGGTGTACTGGATAAAGCCAGTCGGATGACTAATATCTGCCTTTGATGTATCATGCAAAGTTGGTAATGGAGGCATTAGGGTAAGATGAATTACAGATGGACATGTCCTTTAAAACATTAAAGAAGAACTATACTTACATTTAACTCTCCAAATCAGCACCACCTCTAATAATATCCCACCTTCTCTATGGTTTCTTGTTCGTTTGGAAGACATATTCTGCAAGGATAGTGTCTTCCTATATGCAATCTGGGAATGGGTTGGGGCCAGACAGGGACTACGACTTTGAAAAGATCATATAAAGAAACTAGTTCAAATGTAGGGGCGAGGTAGTTTAGGTCTTTAGGTCCATATCCTGGTACTATTAGGGGACAGGGGTAGTTTAGGGTTGTATAATTTAATAACTGATCCAGAGCTTTATCTAATTCTAGTTATTATTAGTGGTCAAACTGATTTTTAGAAATTTTAGAAACTTTTTCAACTTTTCATTGAAAAATCTAAAATGGAAATTTAGTAGAATCAAAAAAATTTAAACATTCCATTGGAACACTGAGAATTCCATTTGGAAATGTGAAAATTCCATTTGGAAATTTTAAAATTTCCTTCCAAAAGGAAAATTCAAAAATTCAAAAGAATACTCGAAATTTGCATTTTAAAAAATGAAAAAATTGAAAAAAATCATTTGGTTCAAATTAAACAAAAATTTTCTACAACTTGAATATATGCGGAACGACGTGGAATGAAACTCGCCATTTTTGTTCATCTTTAGTTATTACCGTATGTCAAGAATAAATATTTTATTCTGTATTGAGTATTCACTTAAAGGGTATGTCCACCCAAAAAATAAACTTTTTATATGTTCTTTATATAATAGCACCAACCTCAAACGCCATGTTCATTTTTCTAAAAATCATTTGCTTTGCCCGATATTTAATGAGATATATATCAGGCTGCACTTCCTCTCCACTTCCTCTTTAGCTGACCCCGCACTGCAGCTTAGACGAAAAAAAAAAAGAAAAGATTTTTCCTTGCCGGACGCCAATCAGAACCCAGCATTCACGGAGAGAGAGGTGTGTGTGTGTGCGTGCGTGCGTGCGTCCGTCCATCCATCCCCAAGCTGGCTGGCTGCAACATGTTAATCCTGGATTTCTTCCGTATACATAACTTTACAGCTGCGATTGGTTGAGAGGGAAAAGAGGGCGGGATCCAGGGGTCAGACCATTACTGATGCAACTTCCTCTGTTCTCACTGCTGGATGTTTACAGACATGCTCAAGAACATGAAAAGAACAGAGACAAGGTAATGTAACCTGTCTCTGTTCATCACTGTATTGGTCCATGCTGCAGGATTAAGCCAGCTACAAAGGTCTGTAACTTTTGTACCACCGGACCGATTTACATGCTGTAAAGTTTGTTTTGGGGATGGACATGCCTTTTAAGTTTATGGGGGATATTTATCCTGAGCCGAAATTGCTCCGGGGGTAAATCTCAATATCATAATGGCAATCATGAGGAAATCTCGAAAGGGGGCTGTTAGACGGCATTAAAATCTCATAGTAGAAGTAGTCTAACACATTAAATCGTGAGCGACAGTTGCAAGGGCATCTTAATGTGAAACCCGTGGAGCCAGAGCAAAGATGGAGATAAACTTGTGCTAACTGATATTGAATCGGTTAGGGCTAAACCCCAATAGTACTTTTGGATCATGATTTGTGACCCGATTGCACTAGTGGGAGTGCAGGCATGTAATCGCCTATTGGAGTGGCCCTACTGCATGCACGCTATCAGACCACACCTGATTACCATTTTTGGTTTGTATCACATGTTCTCTGATTTACATTTCAAAAGCGCACCGCACAAAACATGCACGCCATTGCAATCTTGTGTTCTTCAGTAATTCCTAGTGGGACCTAGCGATCTCTCCATTACTCTGTGCCTGTGGGACTATACCAATAAAGGAATTTCCTTTCATTCACTGTATATTACAATGAAGCTAAAGGTGTTACAATACACAGAGTATAGATGATTTTCATTGCCTGTTGTTAAGTTTCTCACATGGAACAGGCAATAGTATGAGTTATAAGAAACCAGTTCCCGGGGATGTCTGTGTAGGAGGTGTTCCTTTGCTTTTGAACACGCGGTTTAGATGTATAACCTCGGAACATGTCTCGTATTCAATCCGTCTATGTGCAGTACTGTAACTGGTGACCTGATTATTATACTATATTTCTGTGACTCAGCTGGAATCACAGATGAAGGGATTAAAGAACTGAAGCAGAAGCATATTTGTAAAACCCAGACTATTATCTCTCTCCATTTGCCCTGTGTCGTTTTATAAAGCCAACATAGATATTCTATCGAGTCTATTGAGAAAGCGGAACTCGCAGCTTGGCTCGAAACTAAAAAAATTAGCCGTGTTGGGGGGGTCATCAATAAAAGACCTGTCTAAAAAAGATATCTTACCTAGCTTTTGCTAACATCGACCAATGATAACGTTTGAGCAGAACTTTAAAGGGAAGGTACACGGTACTTTTTTTTTTACATTTTTTTAACGGTGAACAAAAGAAAGCTAATTAACCTTCAAGCCTTTGGAAATCAGTAAAAAATAGGACATTCTTTGGGAGGAATTGGTGAGAAATCTAATTAATATTTTGCTAGCATTTTCTGCTTATCGCTGGATGCATTTGAAAGACTTTTATTGAAGGGAATTTTTTTTAAAAAAAGGAGCTGATACCAAAGGAAATTCCTTTTAGTGTTTAAATTTTACTTGGAGAATTCTCCAGTCTCGGAAAAGAGTAGTGCACAATTAGAATAGAGTATCCTAGTATTCTAGCCGGACATTATCGGAAATTTAGGGAGGGCTCCTCCATTCATATGGCAATTTTACTGCAGAAAAGACATTTTAAAGGGGAAGTTCAGTGGTGGAAAAATCATCATTAGAAATTGACAAACTTTATATTGAAAATACATAAATATTCTACATATTGTCTTGTTTTTTCTAAAAATCTATTTATTTACTGGTTAATATCTAGGAGGTGGAACATGGAGGGGGGAGGGGGCAGAGTAGGGGCTGATCTTGTCTTTCCAGTGCATCCATGCCTTAAAGGGACACTAAAGTGAAAAAAAAGTTGTAGCAAGAAGAGTTCACTCATTTCTATTCTGCCATGCATTTTTGAAAACTCCTATGTGATGTCATCAACAAGCTGTCCAATCATTTCTCCTGCCTAATAGTACACGTGACCCTAAATGACTAAATATACTGCATACTCTCCATTATACATATGTGATTTTTTTTGTTGTTGGTAGTATTGTTTTTTTTTTAAAATTTACCAAGATATTTGTTTTGCCCTTAAGCATTGTTCACATAACGTTGCCACAGCAATTACCGATTTAAATGGTAGGTAAAGGCAGGCATGCAGAACATGTAGAAATCTGTGGTGAGAACAATGTCCCCTTTTACAGCTGGTATTATTACCCTTCCTGGTTTGGTACAGAAAATATAAAAGAAAATAAAGGGAATCAATTCTTTGCTAAATGGCAAGCCATTGATCACATTGCAACCTTTTTGATTGTAAACCAGGATAGAGTCCCTTCCATTCTCCCCTGACTCCCTCTGGCATTGGGGAAATTAAACATGCAGGGGGGCATTTCTTATTGACACTAAATGTAAAGAAGAAACTTAATGACAGAGGCCTGATTGTAGACAAAACAAAGAGCTTTGTATTTCATGAGAATATAGACTTTTAATTTAAATAAGAGATGTATCTCTTTACTGAAAATGTTTTATAGTAGGCTGGTTAAACTGAGCATTTTCCTCAAGCAGAAGCAGTGGGGTTCTTTCCGTGCAAAGTAAACTGTTTGTCTGCTCCTTATTGTTCTCCTGCAGTGCTTGTCCAAAGTCCAGGAAACTGAAGAGTAGGAGCTGTCTTCCTGACAAAAGGTTTCTGCCTCTTCTGCCTCTGGGAGGTAGTGTGACATGCACAGGGGAGCCCTTACCCCCCTTACCCCCCTAACATAAAAACAATTTTATGTAGCGTAAGACCTACCATAAAAACAATTTTATGTAGTGTAAGTCATCCCTGCCCATCCCCAACCGCTGTGTCAGATTACTAAAATAAGATTCAGAACTCTACTTACAGCCCTTCCCTCCCGCAGTGCTCTCCATTGATGTCAGCCGCAGTGTAACTTAAAAGACCACAATACTGTAAAAATGTACTTTTAAAAAATTATTCTTACCTCCCAATATTGTTTTGTTGAGTAGCTACAGCACAAACCGTTTTTTACCTGCCAGGTTAGTGCCCTGGGCCTTCCTGTATTAAAGGGCACGTCCACCCCCAAACCTATAATTTCCCCCACTACTGGCCCCACTGTGTAGTGAATAAAAATCCTTACCTCACATCCCAGCTCCAAATGGTTCTCCAGTAATCCCCCCCAAAGTCCAAACAACTGCCCACCAGGAGTACTGCAGAGTCAATATAGGACTCTGCCTCCTGTCTCCCCTCGAGGAGAAGTTTGGCATGCGTACTGCAGCCATCTCCCCCCTCCCTCTCCCTCCCGTTTTGCGATCCCTCCCCTAGCTACAAACCCCTTAACAGCTTCCTTCCCCCAGCCCCAACCGCTATAAAAGATTTGTTAGAAAGTGTCCCGATAGTTACTTACCTTCCTTCTATCCTCCAGCGTTCTGTGCAGCTGGCAGCCGCGTCCGTGATTGGCTGACTCTCAGTCAATCATGGACGCGGCTGCCGGTCCCGCCCCCTGCTTGCAGTTCTATGCAAGCAGAGGGCCGGGACTGTGCAGCGGAGGATAGAGAGAAGGTAAGTAACTATCGGGGCACTTTCTAACAAATCTTTTATAACGGTTGGGGCTGGGGGAAGGAGAATTATTATTTGGCAAAAGTTATTGAAAGGGGTGGACATGCCCTTTAAAGATAGCTGAATTGCATACTAAATCTGTCAGGACCTGTCAGAGGACGCAGAGATCAGTTAAGTTCTCTAACTTCGTTCCCGGCTCCTGCACATCTTATTGAAGAACGGGAGGTAAGACACAGCTCCTTTAACTCCTGTTCTTCAATAAAACTGAATGCAAAAAACTTATTTTACCAGTGAAGATACCCTTTAATTACAATATACACTGTAAAGTGCATAAAATATGGGTAATTACAGCCTTAAGTCCAACAAGAACAAAGGTGTGCCTGGAGAAAAAATTGCATTGCCAAATGTGCCTCAATCTGAAAAAGTTTGAGAACTACAGGGATAGGAAACAAAACTAAGAGCTGTCCGTGGTGCTGAAATAATTCCAATGGAATCCACTGGCTGCAGAAATTGCTGCAAAAAGTCACATGTCTGGTATTAGAGCAACATTAGCTGAGTATGCTAATATACACTTCCACACATATGTTATCACTGGCACACGCTACTCACATATATGAACAGAGTAAAAATCACTAACTCATTTACTGTAAAACTCTGAAAGGCCCCGTCATAGCCTTCATACATACAGTTAGTTATCTGTATAAGGGGGGAAAGGCGCCCATCTAAAGTGCTTCTTGGATTAGTTATTCTGAGGCTACCCCGGACATCAATGTGTAGGAAAAGTTTCTTGCATGTTACTGGCTGCTTGCGCTGTGATCCAACCATTGCTGCGCAATTGGAGCGCATAAGTTTAAAAAAATTGGCTGCTAAAGGTACTTTACCCCCTTCCTTTTGAGTCAGCAAAAGGAAGGTGGGAGTCTTAGCCAATCACAGACGTGTCTGCCAGACCGGACCCTTTTGCTGTTCCATGCAGAAGAATGGCATGGTCTAGGATTGGGGGTATTCCCTACCTTTTAAGTAATTTTGTTTTTTGGGGAGGAGATACCCTTTAATGCCGAAAGTGGGCAATAACCTGATAATTGTACACTCTATAAAGACTACTTCAAGTATGGCACCTAATCTTGATTGTGTCTAGTTCCCATTCCCATGCATGTATTAAGTTAAAATATTACTTGAGTTACTTGAATTAAAGGAGAACTAAAATGCATGTGAAAAAAACTGAAATGTCGTTAGGCTGTGCTCCAATGGGACCTAATTGTTTGGTTACAAGGTTCATCTCCCTGCCCTAGATTGACCTAATAAAGGGGTAGGTTTTCCTTCTTTCTTCCTATACTTGAAGCTGCTTCCCTTGCTGAATGTATCACAGCTCCAGCTAGTCGCGTCTCTGTATGGATATCTATTTCATGGTGATGATTGATGATACATAAAGTAGAGTTGATCCAGGGATATTTCCGTTTGCCACTTGGAGTCTGGAAGGATTTTTTTCCCCCCTTCATAATTCTGGTAGGTTTTTTTTTTGCCTTCCTGTGGATCAACAGTTAGGCAGGAAATGAGGATATTCATGAGTAGGTTGGACTGGATTGATGTATATTAGTTTTTGGGACTCCATTCAATTCTGACTGCAAAACTCAATCTTCCCAAGGTCTTGGAACCTGTTGAACTCCCTCCATCTGGTAACACTGTATCTTTAAACTGCACATTCCAGATTTTATTCTTTAATCTGTTTTAAATAAAACCACCAAAAAAATCCTACTAGCTGATGCATTATGAATGAGCACAGATACATGTACAAGTAGTGTTTGCATACCCTTGAAAGCACCCAGGCTCAGTTACATTACATGTGTTCTTTTAAGCATGCCAGACTAAGTAATTTTCCTGTTCACTGCTTTCCTCCTACTCAGGAGAATTCACTGTACAGTGTAAGACTCAGTGGGACATTAGGAGGTACAAGAAGGAATTGTCAATGTTGCCATTAGTAACGTCAGATCCTTTCTTGTATGGTCCTAAATTATTATATGATGAAAGTACAGTAGGAGGAAATGCAGGCAGGAACTGAAAATAAACCTGGTTACTAATTCTAGTCCTAGAGGGAGCAGGTGCATTAACTGTGAGATGTCTGGGTTACTGGTTAGGGGCTACTGCGTGTTTAGAAACCATTGCTAAATGCAGAGGCGTTGAAACGACTTTTTGAATAGAACATTTTCCAGGAATAGAGATCAACAAACAAATGAGTAATTTATAACTCCACTTAGCAATAGAGTGGAAAATATATTTCACAGTTACCAGAAACAGGGTGAATTACATTCAATAGAAGTAAGGGTTCAATCGTTGGAAAGGTAGTTTCAATCATTATGGTAATTTCTTTTAACTGGATCACTCCCTGGTTGATGCAATTACTGTATCTTAATGCAAGAAACTTCTTGGGCATTAATAAAAAAGGATTTTTTTCCAGTAGCTTAAAGGGCATATCCACCGTTAAAACAAAACAACTGCATTACTAACCAGATATTTAAGGATAATTATTGTCCCCATTCTGGCAGAGTAAGCTGGCCCCTCCCTCCGTGCAGTCAATCAAGGCTGTGACTGCTGACATCATAGCCAATGATTGACTGCAGTTTCACCTGCTGTCTCAACTGCACATGCTCAAGCATTTAAAAAGCTCATTGAGCAGAGGGAGCAGGCAAATACCTTTGCCAGGTATATCTGGTTACAATTGCATGTAATAAACTGCTAAAATAGTAGTTGGGGTTGCAGGTAGATAACTGACAAGTCACCAGTTTTTTGTTTTAAGGGTGGACAAGCTAAATGTGAGTACAGTTTGTTAGTTTCTATACATTAGGAATGGATGAAAATGTTGTCCTAAATGGGCTATAGATTATTGCTCAAGGGCTAATGGTTATGGTTTTCCCAAAAGAAACTAAATTGAGGTCTAGCTGAGACACAATTAAGGACATGGCTTCCAGTTACCCCAAGAATCCCTGAAAAGCACATTAGTGATTAGCCCCCTTCTCTGTTAATTCTTTTTAAAGGTATGGTTTCCCAAAGAGGTCTGAGTTTTATTTAAAGAATAATGTAATCCCTTAACATCACTTAAATCAAACAGATAAAGCACATATATAAATACAATGGCACCACTCACTCTCATCTATTTGTGTGATCTGGTTCAGGAGAAATATTTTGGAAAGTCCTTAAGCAAACTCTGTCACACCCTAACTGAAAATTTCCGACCAGAGCATGCTCAGATCATCTTTTTTACTTAAAGATCAGCAGAATTAAGCTTTTCTGCAATCATTGGGGTATTTTATTCAAGCATAACAGATTTCTTTTGAAAGTGAAACAACTTTGTACAATATATCTGTTGTATTCAATTAGATCAACTGGACTTGAAGTTTAGCTCTTGAAGACGTTTCACTAGTCATCGACTGGCTTTCTCAATTCAGAATGACTTGTACAAGAATCTGTGGCAATATGTACCCTGAAAATCCCAATTAGCATATCACAGCCAGGTGTTAAGGGCGTGATTGCATAGTGGCTAAGAGGTGTTACAGGAACGCCCAGGGTAAGGTGTCAAAACAGCATTGTACATGGCAGACAGTTGGTGTCGAAACCCCACCTCTATTTAGGCTTGGTTTCTTTATTTCACATAAATGGCCTCCTGACACCTCTCTTGAACCAGATTATTGTACAAGTCATTCTGAATTGAGAAAGCCAGTCGGATGACTAGCGAAACATCATCAAGAACTAAACTTCAAGTCCAGTTGATTGAATACAACAGATATACCATGACCTGGATGAATGAGAACCTTCACAAGCAACTTTGTGCAATGATTGTACAGCAATCCCAGAAATGGTTAATGAAATGAGATTTAAAGGGAAAGCTGAGTGTAAAATATTATTTTTAAAAAAAATCTTTTTTAATTTTAATAAAGTTTATATTATGCATACCTAGTTATTGTACATATTCTCTTCCATTTTGAAAAATCTGTTGAACTTATACCCCTTGCTATTCCCTGCTGTTGACATGAATGAGCTGACATTTCAGGTTCTGTAACGTACCTTCTTCTTCCCAGAATGTAATTTCTGCTGATTGGCTGTTGGATGGGTCAAACATGCTCAGATCTCTACTGAGCAACTGAATCAACCCAGGCGCTGGGTCAAGGGCAAGACCATAACGGTCTCTATTAAGTATTTTGGTTGCATTTATTTATACACAGACACAATGCTGAATGGGCAGGTTAAGGTCACTGTTCTTTTTTTTTAATACGCTATGTATTTACATTGGACTTCCCCTTTAAGCCTGATTGCTTCTCTTGAACCATATAATTTAGAAGGGCACGTGTTGGTTTGTTTTAACAAGCTTTTCATTTTGCTATGCTTCCAACTGTGGAAAGGGAAGCTGTAACACAAAGGTAAGTAATTAAAAAAAATAATTGGAAAGCTTCATTCAACAAATTTATAATGCAAGATGGCTGCCCTATTGTAGCCAATTTTGGCTTAAGTTCTCCTTTAAAAATATTTAAAAAAACAAAAAAAATATAAAAACAGTTTTCAAAGCTGTCCAGTTTCATTGGGACAGTGACCCCAATATGAACTTGATGATGATGGAATTAAAAAAAATCTATTAAAAAGAATTCTCTCCATTCACATGGCAGCCATTTTGAACTGCTCTATGGGGGAGAGGAGGCGTGGCCGTCCCACCGCGGGAAGGTGTGAAGGCGGAGGCGGAAGTGATGCAGCGCACCCGGAAGACCCGGGTTTGTGAGTGTGTGTGTGGTTGAGGGAGAGAGAGAGAGAGAGGGAGAGAGAGAGGGAGGAGGAGGAAGATGGCGGCCAAGTCGGACGGCGTGCTGGGGGTCGGCTCCGGTTTCGCCCAGCTGCACAACGCCTTGGCTGGAGGGGGGAAGGAGGAGGAAGAGGAGCCCGGAGAGAGCAGCTCCATCCACATCTGTCACTGCTGCAACACGTCCTCCTGTTACTGGGGTTGCCGGAGCTCCTGCCTAAGGTCCCTGCTGGGGGGGAGAGCGAGGAAGATGTGGGGTGGTCGGGCGGGCGGAAAGGGAGAGCGGGCCTGGCTGGACTGCCTGTGGATAGTGCTGGCCCTGGCCGTCTTCTTCTGGGACGTGGGCACCGACCTGTGGCTGGCAGCCGATTACTACAGCAAGAGAGACTACCTGAGCTCCTCCCTGACCCTCAGCTTCGTGCTGGTCCCCTCGGTGCTGGTCCAAATCCTCAGCTTCAGGTGGTTCGCCCAGGACTATACTGGGGGGGGTCTGGGGGAGGTGGAGGGTCTCAGCAGCAGGGGACCCCCCATGATGGGAACCACTCACCACCACCACCATCACCACCATCCCTCCCACACCACAGAGAGGTTCTGCAGGGTCTCAGTCTGGCTCTGGCAATCAGTTATTCACATCCTACAGATGGGGCAAGTTTGGAGGTAAGAAGGGTTTTTAATGTGATAATCCTTCACTGTAGAACAGGTGGTTGATTGCAGTCATGTTCCTTCAAGGAGGAGATGTGTGAATTGGGGCTTAACATGTATTAAGATGTCACCCTGGAGAGGAGAATTGGTCAGGCATGTCCCAACCTTGGAGAGGGTTGGAAGTGAAGAACCCCTGGGATGGACATGTATGTTCAACTCATGGGCCAGGCAAGTCCAGCATGGGGGTCTTACTGCTGGCCAACTTAATGGTTAGGTATATCCAACATGGGGGTCTTACTGCTGGCCAACTTAGTGGTTAGATATGTCCAAAATGGGTTCTTACTGCTGATCAACTTAGTGGTTAGGTATATCCAACATGGTAGTCTTGCTGCTGGCCAACTTAATAGTTAGGTATATCCAACATGGGGGTCTTACAGCTGACTGTTCAGATATGTCTAACCCTGTTCCTAGCATGTCTGACTGTTTTTACAGCTGCTGTTTGCGTTTCAGTGGTTAAACATTCTCAAATGACAGGTCATGAACTGCTGCACTGATTGTCACAGGATATTAGCAAATGTATAGAGGTAATCTATATCTACCTGTGCTTTTTAATAACATAAGCCATGCTGCATGGATGCTTGATTCTCCTGGTTGGCACCGTTCGATCCCTTCATTGATGAGAAGAGATGGGGATCAAGCTTAAGAAAGCAGGCTACCTCTTTAATATCCTTATAGGTCTGAATGTACCCACCTACCCTAGTGTAGGTAGGGGAGGAAAAAATCCTTTATTTTTATTTTTAAGTGTCATTTGTTAGCTTGGTACAGTATTAATCATCCATATGCAAGTCCTTGGGTATTCTACTAAAGATGGGCCATAAAGGAGAACCATCCCTTCTTAACCAGAGGAGGGTTTGCACAACAGGATCACTGCAGGCTTGCAGGCTACTGTACTCCCATCTAAAGGAGAGGGGGTGGCACATGAAAAATAAATTTGTAAATGACTAATAGTTTATTTTACGTGCTGGTGATATTTTCCTATTAGTGGAAACTAACTGGTGCATTTTGTCTTGCTACTCCCGTTATTTGGTGCAATGTCATAGCTGTAGCAGTGTAGTGTGGGTGTGTGTCTGTATGTGTGTAGTGCTTAGCTGAAGGTGTCTGCAAGTGCTGGAGCTGTCTGCCAGCCCGTGGTGCTGAACTGCAGTGACTAGCACTGAAATTATTCTCTCTGCAGAGACTGTTGCCTTGTAGCTTCACTGCTCCTTTCCCTGCAGGACAAGGCTTTTTCTTACTTATCAGTAGAAATGTTTAACCCACTGTTTTCCTTATAATAGGTGGGTGGGATCAGAGATAAATCTCTGATTAACTGCCTCGTTCACTCCTAGCTGTATAGGTACATGCCTGAGCCTTTCATCAAATTACAACCAGGCAGATTGACACTAGTGTATGTGCTCCAACCCTGATCTCTTGTAAAGCAGCTGCCATTGCTAACCAGCAGAGGTGCTGAATGTATCTGTTTTGGTTTTCTTTGATAGAGTGGTCGGTTTTCTTGACATTTTTTGACTTCTAATTTCATGGAAACGTGCTTACATGGAAAACCATATCAAGTCAGTCGTTATTGCTAAAATACAACACAGTGGCCTGCAGATTCGAGCAGAAAGAAATGTGTAGAAGTACAGACAACCAGGAGAAAAAGCTGCAAAAAAAAGGCATTTTAAAAAAATAATAAAAATCAACAAAAAACCATTTTTAGGATTTCGTTATAGGTGGTCCATGGGATTCTCCAGCACTCAAATAGTGCTCTTCCCAGTAGGATTTTAACTTGTGAAATGTATCTAGTGAAAAAATAAGTGTGTGAAATCCTTGCAAGGCACAAGCACAGTTTGCATCCAGTGTGCTATGATTAAAAACAATATTTTTTAATTGCTAACCATTTCTGCCATTTGATTTTGGTTATTTAAAGGGCTGCGGTAGTTTTTATGAATGCTGTAGTGAGTGTGACAATGTAGCTTAGGAGTGTTCACAGTGCTGTAAGAAAAAAAAATGTAGGTTTTTTTGTAGCTGCACAAACTAACATTTTGCAATAAGTGAACACTGAGTGCTCTGGTTGATCTTTGAGAAATGGCGTGTGATATGTTTAGCTCTGTTTAATAAAATAAATTCATACCTAGGAGGCGCAGAGCAAGCCATCAATTGTAACCTTAATGATTACCATTTTCATATTGAAGCTTGCTTGCCAATTGTTAATTTATTCCGACTGTGAAATTTTAATGCTCGGTAATGGCGCTTAGCGTAGGGGGGTATCCCAGTGAGCTATCCCTGGCGACGAATGCTCTGTATGTGCAAAGATGTGCTTTGTATTCTGATGGGAAATTTGTGTGTTTAGTGGGAGGGGGGTTGGTCATTCACGTAAGGCTCGTCACATTTGTAGCTCCCTCTTGCTGTACGCTCGACTAAAAAGATCACAGCTTCCATACATAGGGGTGATGACGCATCTTTTGAAGGTGAAACTTTACAGCTCTGATATCTAGGTTTGTGTCTCTATTTTTTTGAATTTTTAGCTTGAAGCTAATATCACTAGCTTGCTGTTTGGTTTGGAGGGGAATATAACTTTTTCATGTAGTGTGAAATGTTCCTGGTTTCCATATTTGTTTTTCTAGTTGGGATATCCCCATATTTTATTAAGTCTGTCCTGAAGTGTTTGACTGTAGTAAAGTCCTATTTAGTAGTAAAGTTCCATTTATTGGGGATTTTTTTAATGTTTATTATAAGTTCTTGCACTGCCTTTTGTGGCATCTGTTGTATTTTAATAGAATGTGCATACCAAGCCTAATTTAACCACAGATATAGGCAACTTATTGCTCATGTATGCTAGTGAATTAATCTGTTCGGTATAGAGTATTGCTGGGAAACGCTGATTAAATGTGGTGTTTCACTCTGTGTCTCTGTGATCCAGTTTCTCAGCTATTTGTAATACCGTTATCTTGTTTTAAAGCTTTGCGCTGACTTGAGTAATGAACAACTTTTTTTGACTTGTAGATCATTTGCCTTTCGAAGTGGTTACTACACAAAATAAAATAATGCAAGATTTAGCATTACTTTTCTCAAGTCCTAAATGTATACGTTAGCTTGTAGTTAAAACTAATATACTGTGTGTATATATGTTTTCTTGTGGTATAAATCAGTAACTCTATTTCGGTATGTTAACATCTACCATCTCTTGGTCTGCATACATCATTAAAGCCCAAATTTGTTATACAATTACAAAAATAGCTTATCGGTCTAACTCTACCGTGTGAGCCACTGATTCACATTTTTAATTATTTTTTTTAAAAAAGTGCATCTCCACCTGCTGTTGACTTTTTTCTCTTGCTGCCTACTCTGCACATGCTCAAGTTTCTGGAAAGCTCATTGAGCATAGGAAGGAGGCAGATACTTTTGGCAGAGCAGAATAGAACTTACCATTAAATATCTGGTTGAATATAATAAACTGGGAAAAAATAGTAGTTTGGGTTGCGGACAGGTAATCGACAAGTCGCCAGGTTTCTTTGTTTTAAGGGTGGACATGCCATTTAAAAAATATAAATGGTTACTATATATTTTTGTTTCTCTGTCTTACTTTCATCAAAATACTTATTTCATACAAATATGACGCACAGAGCAATAAATATATTTACATTAATATAAATTAAAGTTCATCACAAGGGTGGATCAATAAACGGTTGGGGAGCCCTAGTGGTACCCAGACCCATGGTTGAGACACTTATGTATACTATTGTATGTTTGGAAGCTTGCGTTACTGTAAAGTGAAAGCTATGTGGTCTGCTTTTCATGTTCTATTTAATTGGAAGAAACCCATTATGTGAAATCTAAAGGCAAAACAGAAAACACCACATATGAACTAAACTGACAAAATATATGTACAAATTGATTTTTAAAAGTTCAGACAAAATATTTTTCCCTGACTTAAAAACCTGAAACCTCTGATTAAAATAAAGTATTGCTTACCCAAACATTTCCTAACTCAGGGGGAGAACATACTATACTGTCGGCTGAAGTAAATGTTGTTAACTGCTATGGCCGGTAAGATCGAACATCAGTACTAGGTACCAATTCACCCCCTCCCTTAAAGTCTCCTAAAATACTTCTCTACTTTACCTCGCTGCTCGGTCTAACTTTAACCCATGCAATATCCATGACGTGTCCTATGGGCTCTGCAAGGAACAGGCAATGAAAGGTTTTGGTAAGTATCTCAGGAGACTGTACCCAGGGGTGAAGGCTTAGTGAAGAGAAACACAATGTAGACTTGCACTCCAACGTGAAAGGTTTATTGTGAGCCAAACATCAATGAGTGACAATGTTTCAAGGGTAACACCCCCTTCATCTGGTGGGTGGTTTACGTGTTCACCCTAGGTACTTCTCATGCACGGAAGAGTAGGGGAGCAAGGAATATGTAAAGGCACAAGTTAGAAAAAACTTATTTTGAAACCTGTTATTAAACTGTTGGTGCAGCATGTTAAAAGTGCTATACCTATTAATGTGGTTGGCCTACACCAATCAACTCCTTTTGAATTGTAGATGTAGGGAGCAGGCTTTGTTTTGTTACCTGCACAGTAACATTTCCCTCCCCTTTTTTAAAGCCCCACGGAAATCTACTTAATTAGAAGTTAAATGTTTTAAATTCTTCTTTTGCATACTTAAAGTGCAGATTGGAGTCGGTGTCAGTAATGTCTTTAGTCTCATTTCACTGAACATTAAAAATGTATTAAGAACATGTGTTGTGCAAATTCTTCAGGGAAGAGGCAGAGTTGACCCCTTCTTTACATGCTTTATTATGCAGATGGCGGATTACTTTTATTTTTATAAAGTAGGTGCGTCTTTTAATTAGAACTTTGCAAATATTCTCCCTCTGGAGATCACGTAGGCAGCAAAACATTTATGGGGGAGAAGAAAAATCTTCAAATGTTTCTTGTACCAGTAAAAAGGGCTAATACCCAAGATGGAAATAATACAACCAAATTCATATGTCTTTCGTTCATTAATGATTTTGAATTAAGCATCTTGTTTATGTTCTGTAGCTTCCAGCGATAATCCCTTTTCACAGTATAGACGTGGTGCCAGCTCAAAGTGCCAAGCACTGACAGATAATAGTCACGTTAGCCAACTGTGTAATGAATGCACTTTACTGTAAGGAAGCCCCTAATTTATTGTAAACACCGAATACAACTTATTTCAATATTGAATACATTAGCGCTCTCAAATTGTGTAATTGCTCATTTGTAATGTTTTAGAGCAGCCAATCGTATTTGTTATATAGGAAGACAAAATATGAGTCATATTTATGTTACGAGTCGAGGGGGAGTCGTTTTCGTTATTTGCAAAAGAAATCTGCTAGTGATATATGGCCTTTTCTTGTTGTTAGGGATCCTATGAATTCAAGATTTGGTTTGTGGTTAGACCATAATGCAGCTCAAACTCTCTGGCTAGTTAGTTATCTGCCCAGAACCCCAACTGCTATTTTTACCAGTTTATTACATGTATTTATAACCAGATATTTAATATGGTACCGTAAGTTCTCTTCCATTCTGTACTACCTCCTCCCTTTGCTCAATGAACTTTTTATAATCTTGAGCATGTGCAGGGGAAACAGCAGTCAATCATTGGTTGTGATGCCAGTCACAGCCTATACTGTAAGGCATTTAATTAGTGACAACCTATTAAAAGATATACAAAAATTGTGTTTGCTTTGAGTAACAAACCACTTCTGGCTAGGAAGCCTCTCTAAATCTGTCTGGCTTTTTCCAGAGACTAAATCCTGCCCTGAAATAAACACAGAAAGCAATAGAAATATTCAGGGTGGCGATAAATCTTAACATCCACATATGTGAAAATCCATTAACATTTGGTTTACTATTGCTTGTTCCACTACATATGATGGTTACATGCTGTTGTGGGTTTTTCCTACATAGTTGAGACTTTGTCATTGTGTTTGTTGGTGCATAGATCTGCCATCAGCAAAGTACTGTTAATCCTTTAAGGCCCCCATAAACGTCGGAATTTGATTGAATTGATTGGATTATCAAGGCCATTTTTCAATGTTTCCGATGGACCAATCGCCGATATCGATCAGTCTATTGACAAAATGTGATTGGGCAAGACTGAAAATTTTCTACCAGAACCAGGCCATATCATAGTTTTCAAGCTGAATTCTATGGATGATTCCGGGCACATGGTGGGGATTTTCCACAGGTTCTTCTGATAGGATTTTCAAAAATTCATTGTATAGCAGCCTCAGACTGTCTACCTTTAAAATCGTTGCTATAGATGTGTACTTAAACCAGCCAACTATAGACCTGCCCCCCCACTATAACAACAGAAATGTTTGTTTAGTTATTTTATAGAATTGTTTTTTTGTCTACTGATTTTTCCAACTGGCAAATCTCTAACATGTATAGGTGTAGTTCATGGTCATTCCAACTAACATCCTTCAGCCTTTCCCACAAGGACCTCCTTGACAAGGATACTTGCCTGCTTCCCTTAAAGCTCAACAAGCTTTTTACATCCTTATGCCGCCACATAGGAGTCTGTTGTATCGATACACGTGCTGTGATGCCATTTATTTTTGCAACTCTCTGCATGCATTTTTCTGTTGTACTGCACCTATTTTCATTTAAAAGATAGCAATAAAAAAAATGCAGATGTATTTTTTAATGCATAGTGTGAACAAGTATGGCTGCCATAAGGTGACAATATTTTAATTGCTGTGCTTTATTTTATTTTTTTGTATAATGTTTTGTGTACGTACGGATGTGTCTCCTTATACAGCGGTGAACATATTCTGAAGTGATTTGCAATTATTTTCTCATCATTCTGATTTAACGCGACTAAATATTCTGAGATTGAATGAATGTTCATTTGGAGGCAAGTTGTGCATTGGCATTTCTTATTCTTACGATCGTGCAGGTCTGTATCTCTTATTTTTACATCCAGAGCTTATATATCCTTTTTATTCTGAAAAGGTTAGAAAATCTATCCAGTGTTTATCTACTGAACCGGAGCATTTTATTTTCCCTGCTGATGGGTTTAAGGCAGATTAGAGGATAGAGCGGAGAGAAAAATACCACTTGCTGAAGTTGTTTGTGTCTTTTACTTAATAAAGAAAATGTTTGTTTCTACCAAAGTTAGAAAACGGTATTTAAGGAGAATTGCAGCTGGTGCCTTTTGGAGACGAGGCCTGTGATTTGCATTGGGTTTGCATTGTATGTTTTCTGCAGCTGCTTGGCTCCGTGACTTTCATCAGTGCCCTTTTTTCGGTTAGAGACTTTAGCCAATGTATTGCCATTTGATATATGGACAATAGGTGATACAAACCCAGACTTGTAAAATTATACTGATGGTATACAATGTGTTTTTTATTTTGTGTGTGTATTTGTAAAATATAAAAATGATTTGCCTTATTTGGATGACAGTCCTAATCCAAGTTGCCATTGTGTGGGGGTGGGACGGAGCCTGAGAGGTTGGGTTAGGGTGGGGTCCCTGGGCAGAGAGTGGGCATTTTGAGGGGCTCCTTGAGTGCTGGCTCAGTGATTACTGAACATGCTTGACAGAAATTTATGTCAGATGGAAGATGTTTAAGAGTGGAAGGAGGATACTTGGCAAAACAAGTTCTGTAATGAAACCATGCAGCAACTTTTTTTTAATAATTGCACCAGTGTTCTCCCTAGGGTCTTTTAGCCGGGCGGCCCACCCGGCTACTTTTTCATGCCACCCGGCTGGAAAAAATTCCTTCAGAGAACATTTAAAAGAATTTAGATGTAGGTTTAATTGGTGCCAATAGGTCAGTAAAAACTCCTGCCAAAACTGCCCAGTCCAGACCCGTTTTTTACACTTGTAAGATTATTTTAGCACATGTTAAATAGCTTTTCCAAGATCCCCCAAGGCCCCAAAAGGGTGGCACATGTGCTTGTGCTGCCATGTTACATGGGTTACCTTCAGATGTTGAGGAACTGCAACTCCCTGCAGACGCTGACAAACTACAACTCCCTGCATTCTACAACTATGGAATGCCAGCTACTTTTTCATGCCACCCGTCTGGAAAAAATTTCTGGGGAGAACACTGTTGCACTTTACCTTATAATTTATAGAATACATTTTAGGCTTGAAAAGCTACACTTCCTTGTCTGTCTGAGTCACATGATGTGCTTTGTAAGAAGCCCCACCTCAAAAGAATTTATCTTTTTTAAAACTAGCTACAGACCTGCAACTATTCTCTGTTTTATCGACACCTTAAAGGGCATGTCCACCCCCAAAACTATAATCCCCCCCAACTACTGGCCCCACCATGTAGTGTAGTTTAATCCTTACCTCACATCCCAGCTCCATAGGGTTCTCCTGTAAACCCCCCCCCAAAGTCCCAAAACTAACCACCAGAGGATAGCAGGGCTCTGCCTGCTATCTTGCCTCTGGTAGATATTTGCCATGCGCCACTGCAGCCCTTCTCCCCCCTCCCTCTCCCTCCCTCTCCCTCCCGTTCTACTATCCCTCCCCCTAGTGCAAAACCCCCTAATATGCTGCTCCCATGCTCCCCATGTCCTCCAGCCCCAACCGCATATTTTTTTTTCTTTCAAAAAGCTCCCCAAACTCTTACTTACCTCTCCGCTTTCCTCCGCTGCACTGAATGACCGGCAGCCGCGTCCGTGATTGGCTGCCGCTCAGCCAATCACAGACGCGACTGCCGGTCCCGCCCCTCTGCTTGCAGTGCGACGGAGGAACGAGGGGAGGTAAGTAAGAGTTTGGGGGGCTTTCTGAAAAAATATTTATGCGGTTGGGGCTGGGGGACATGGGGGAGCAGCATATTAAAAATCAATTTTAGGGGTGGACATACCCTTTAAGGAGAGTTTTGAAAATGACTTAGAAATTTGGGGGTGGGGCTAACAAAGCTCTGTCCCATTAGTGGGCATGCTCCAAACTGAGACATGGGGCCAGAGCAGCTGTGCTGGTTATGGTCATGGCTCACAGTACTAGCAAGTAAAACACCATTTATACTGTTGTAACTTTGGGTAGACTGCAGCTAGAAGCCTGGTCCTGGAGTCATTTTAAATGTAGAGGTGTTCTCTTTTATGGAGAACACAGTTCCCCTTTTAAAGAATCTTACTTTGAAAGTTTACTTTGGACAGGATGTAATCCTAGATGTCTGCATTGGCATGGAAACCACTTAAAGGAACAGTTCACTTAAATAAAAACATTCCATGTTTGAAATAATAAATGTAATGGATGCAGGAGCACCGACCTTTTGAGCCCTAACCCCAGATATTTCCTGTTGGTTCCCTTGCGCTTCCTCACCCTTGTGCGCAAGCACGACTTTGCCAAACCAGTCATACTTTTGCACGCGGGTAAAGGGATGGGGAGAGAGCACCTAGGACTCGACAAGAGAGACACTGCCGCTCCGCAGGTTCGTGGTTTAGTAAGAAGTGATATCTGGGCTTGGGGGCTGAAACGGGGGGAAAGGGGCAAGTGCTATCCATTACAATTATAATTTCAAACAGGGAATGTCTTTTTTTGTGAACTCTTCCTTTAATTAACAGAGAGGCAAGTAAATAAAGGGATCCTTGCATATTCCTGACAGTTGAGAAAGGGCAAGAACTTCCTTTAGAGGTGCTAATCCAAGACAAGCGGTGCATGTCGACCTCTATCTACCGAACAAAGCTCCTTCTAATTAAATGGAGACTGCATGTCCCTGGAACATAAACCCTGTAAAGCGTTGATATTTATCTGTAATTTTTCTGTGTGTTTCTCGCATTAAATACCACTTATTATTTTTCCCGTCTTTTCAAGTGAAGTCCATGTGAATTTATTATTTGATTGCAGTCCTTTTGCAGTGTGCATCTAATATTTTTCCCCCCAAAGATAAAAGAATCCTTTATTCTAAAATGCAATATGGAGCTGCCTGATAGAAGCACTTGGATTCCATTTCCCATCTGGAGTGTTGTTTTAATTAGCATTTACTATATTAAAACAACATTTAATGGCTTATTTTTTTGGTTTGTTTCCTTGAAGTTTGTATTTGTCTTTTTTGTCAAAGAAACCATAACCTAGTATTGAGGAAATAAGCATTACAATTAAATTCCCTTACAGGAGAGGTACCCAGCATCTTTGTCTCTTGCTGACTCCTGGAAATAGTGGATTAGGTTTGCTTCTGGGCAAGAGAACATTATGCTAATGCTTGCTAACTCCCCTCTGCTTTTTGGTGTCCCCAGGTTTGGAATGCGTTGTATAACCAGTATTAAGATCTAGTACACAAATGATAAATAATAGGTGTAGCATAAATGACACAGGACTGTAGCTGTGAAAACAATATAGGTTTATTATGGAATCATGTGCTACATTCCAAGCATGCCCACTTGTCAGTTTTCTCCCAATACAATTCCTGTAAGGAGCACCAGCATGGAGAAAACTGCTTCTGCCAGGCTTCGTCAGTGCTTTAGCACTTTTTTTAAAGGACAAATATACTCCCTTCCCCCTCGCTCTCCTCCTTCCACACTTTAAGAGTACTCAGGGTGAGGACCTAAACCGCTAGAATGTAAAGCATGCGCATAGACTACCAAATGCATTGGGACCTGTTGGAGGATGCTGCGGAGGAGCGAGAGACCGGGTGAGTTACTTACCTTCATTCCCGACTCATGAACGTTCTATTGAAGAACGGGAGGTAAGAGACAGCTCCTTTACAACACTGTTCTTTAATAAAACTGAATAGCAAATAGTGGTTTTAACCACTGGAGATACCTTTTAAAAAAATCTTTAAAAGTATCTTGCTTCCGCTTGGGGGTATGGGTAGGGGAAGGGTTAAACATAAAAAAAACTAGGTTAAGATCGAGATCTCTTTAAAACATCAGTTTAAAATGACACTTCCATATATTCAAATTCTTAAAACACTCGGTTGTGCCTATCCACCACTAGCGGCACTGCGGGGTTTACTCTGTGCTGTTCTGATGCTTGCTGTTCTGATGCTTGTCTGTGTAGCTCCCCAAAACCTCTGCACACAGGAATAAGGTTGCCAACAAACTTTATTATAGCAATTAAAAGCAATAAAAAGCACTAAAAAAACCTCGCAGGAACTGTCCATTACCAGTTGTTGAAGTTGCACCTCGCTACTATGGTGTGGCCCCTTTAAATGGTGGTGGTCTTGTGGTGAAGTATAATCCACTTGGTAATGGCTTGTGAGGTAGTTCCTACGCGTTTTAATCCTTACAGCTTCATCAGGTATAAAGTTTTGAAATGTCTCTCTGCCTTATAAAGCCATGATTCAAACCACTTCCTGTTTTTGTAACAGGAAGGGACATTTGTGTTCCATTTGCTGTCTGTTTGTGTTCCCTTACCTTACATCTCTGCTCCTTAAGGTTCTCCTGCAGTGCTGGTCCAAAGTCCAGTGAACTGAAGAGTAGGAGCTATCTTCCTGTCAAAAAGGTTTCTGCGTCCTCCTTGTCCTCTGAGAGGACAGTGGCATGAACAGGGGAGCCCCCCCCCCCTCCTGATCCCTCCATGGCTGCCCTTTATCTATCTTAAAACGTGTTTGACATAATGTAGAGCATCCCTTCCCACTCCCAACCGTTATGTTAGATTGCTAAAAAAAATCATCTGATCTCTACTTACAGCACTGATTTTAATATGTGGAAATAAAGCTTTTGGTTTTACATGGCCCATCGTGTGCATCCTGCTCCAAACTCTGAATCACTGGCTTCTCAGCCAATCACAGCCGCGGCTGCCGATCCAGCCCCTGTTTGCTAGTTCCGGCAAGCAGGGAGAGGGCTGTAAGTAGAGTTTGGACTTTTTTTTAGCTATCTAACATAGTGGTTAAAGGGCAAGTCCAGCCCTAAAATGAACTTACATACAGGTAAATCAATCCCCCAAAGCCCTAAATGATAATAGTTTGAAATCTGGAATATATGTCTAACCTGAAATCCTGCCCAATGTTTCTGCTTCCTGGTTCTTCCAGTTAGCAACGGTCAGTTATGGATTTGACAGTTGACATCACAGCCAATGACTGAATGTTAATCCCCTGTCTGCCTCTTCTGAGCATGCCCAGGCTCAGTACAGGCTTCTAAATTGCTCAGTTTCCATGAGGCATCCAGAAGCATAGCAGATATACAGTAATGAATTCATAGAACAAACTATGATATATCAACATATTTTAAAGAGGCCATTCTTTCTAAAAGATGTTATTATGAGGGTGGAGTTGTCCTTTAAGGGTGGTAAGGGATGCCCTACATTATATCAAAAATTATTTAGAGCGTGGAGATGCCCTTAAATGTGTGGATTGCAGGTTATATGAGAATAATTTTTCTTTAATACCGGAAAGCCCAGGATGAAATCTGTATGTGCTGGAATTTTATACCACACTTTCCATTTGACTCTGCATAAACGTGCCTGTCTATTAATTCTCTGAGAACAAAGCATCATTCACCTGCAGAATGCAACTAAAGATCTAACTAACTGGAGAATCCATCCGTTTATTACTTTTTGGGGATTTTTTTTTCTCTCTGTTAATGACAATTATGCATCATTTGCTTCCTTTTAAAAAAAATTATTTGACCTCTACAAACTGAATAATTGCCCTGAGAATGCACAGCAGTCAATCTCTGGATAAGTGGTCTATGTGCGCTGTTTACCTGGTGTTGTCTTTAGCGGAGAGAGCAATCATTTTAGCTTTATTGTACTCTATCGAGGGTGTGTTTGCTGATGCAAGCAATATGGTAACTTTCAATCTTGAATGAAAGTATAAACTAGGTCTTCTGAGGGCTCCCAAAGATGTGTGTTCATGCTTTGGGCTCTCTTTAAGAAGATTGCATCTACGTATCAACCGTTTTGGGAGCATTAGTGAGCAATGTTTACTACCTGTACTGCAGTAGAGAAAGCACAATGCCCTGAGTTAGTAGGGATAGGTCCTTGTGGCTATAGGTCCTAAGAGGGTTAAGTCCTTTTGGATATATAGGTCCTTGTGGAGATGGGACCTTGTGTAGATGGGTCCTTTTGGAGACAGGATCTTATGTAGATGGGTCCTTGTGGAGATGGGTCCTTTGTGGATATTGGTCCTAGAAGGGGCAAGTTCTTTTGGAAATAGGTTGAGGTAGCGATATAGGTTGGATATAGGAACTATAAGGGGTAAATCAGAGTGGATATAGGTCCTAGAAGGGGTAACCCTTAGTTGAGATAGGTCCTTAGTAGGGATAGATTCTAATGGTTGTATATTATGTATATGTATATTATCAGTATATTTGTCCTGTTTCTTTTTTTTTAATAATTTAATACAATTTAATGTATCTTTCCAGTTTTAACTAATGCCTCATTGTAATTGATTATATCATTGTAACACACTGTCAAATAGATCTATATATGAAAATAAACACACACTCTACCTAAATTTAGCCTTTTCTCATTTATTTTGTTTTTATATTATGTTTGGTTTCATTTGGCTCTGTTTTTCATGTATCATATTTTGTTTTTGTTGGTGGTTTCTATTGTTTTGTCGGCAGTTTGTCTTTTTTTTTTCTGGTATGTTTTATGGTAATTTATGATGTCACATGTTTACATGCATGAGTAATTGTCTGTTTTTGTCATCCGTATGTGAGTGTTTGTACCTGTGTTTGTGTGTATGTATGTGCACATGTGGGTGCTTGTTTCATTGTGTTTGTGTTTCTAGCATTTGTGTTTGTGTATTTTTTAAAAATATTTTTGTGTTTTGTGCTTTTGTGTAGAATTGCATGTTTTTTGTGTTTGCATTTGTGTGTTTTAATTTGGTCTTGTGGGTTTGCACATTTGTACTTATGTATGTATATTTGCATGTTTGTGGTTTTCTGTATATTTTTTATGTCTATACAATTTAGTATGCACGTATGTGCGATTGTGCAAGCATGTTTTTCCCTGATTGGGCATATGTGTAATTAATTGTATCAGAATTTGTTCTTTTTATTTGATTGTGCTTCTCCCGCCTTGACCATCCTGTTTTATTCTGTACCCCATTGTGTTGTTTTTATTATACTGATTTTATTTCCTCTTGTTTGAGATTCTTAAGTTAGTTTTTGTAATGATTGTCTGTATTTTGCCATTATTTTATTTTATGTTCTGTGTGTGATTTAATTGCACAGTTTATTCTCACATTACTTTTAGGCCATTACTGTGTAATTGTGTTCCCTCTTCTGTTATGTAAATTCATTACAACTGCTTCTTACACAAGATATTTTGCGGGTATATTTCCTTTGGGATATTATTCATATCCAACTGTACTCATCCACCCCAATGGGTTAAATGCATTAAATTGTGGCAGCTTAAAGGGCATATCTACCCCCAAAACATTAATTTAACCCTATACTGGCCACATTCTGTAGTTTAAAAAAAATCCTTACCTTACATTTCTGCTCCAAATGGTTCTCCTGCTATGCCTTTTCTAAGTCCAGGAAACTGCAGGGTGAAAGCTGTCAGTGAGTCATCTCGTTGCCTGTCTCAGCCTCAACCTCATCTGAGGCATGCGCAGGGGAGCCCTCCCCCCCCTTCCCACCATCCGGATCCATCCTCTGAGGCACCTAGCGTGAAATCTGCTTCAGGTAAGGTAAGTAACAGCTCCCCAACCCTAACTGACGTATTTTTTTAAAAAAAATGCCCCGATAGTTACTTATTGAGCCTTCTCTCCTGCAGTGTCTTCGATGACGTCCGCCGCTTCTGTGATTTGCCGCATCTTAGCCAATCACAGACGCGGATGGCGGACCAGCCCCTGCTTGCAACTTCCACAAGCAGGGAGCTGGATAGGAGACGGCGCGGGGGAGAAGGGGCTGTAAGTAAACATCTGGGAATATTTTTAAAAATATATTATTGCGGTTGGGGGTGGGCAGTTGCTACCTACCATACATAAAAAGTAAAATTTCAGGGTGGACATGCCCTTTAACAAACATTTGCTTCAAGCTACAACAGCCAATAACAGCTCCCCCTTCTGGCTTTCCATTGTGGTCATTGTACCGTCAATAGTGCTAGAAAGACTTTGGCTCTCCAAACCCTGTTGGAGGGGTTATCTCTTCAAATATGGAACTGTGAAATAAGGCAGTGATGCAGGATTGTGAATCATCTGCTTTACGTTTTACATTGTATTTTAACCCAGGTTTATACACTGTCTGCAAGACATCGGGGTGATAGTGGAATAAAATGTGTTCATAAAATAAAAAATGAATAAGAAGTCTCCTTGCTAATCGTTATCATTCTAAGAAGCAATTTCATTTTTACGGACAAAGAAGCTTTACATGTAGTGCTTTATAATGTAAACCAAAGATACATCTCTTGTGTATTTAAATGCAGTACATTGTCCTTTTAAGAATGTTTTGCTATGCCTGCTTTAAGAGAGAGGAGTTTTTATGGGTTTACAAGAACAGTGAAAGTTCAAGGCAGCAGTTTGCCACCCAGGATTGTTGCACTAAACATTCCAAAATTGAACGGGAGCAATGTATTTCACCGAGCACTCCAT
Organism: Hymenochirus boettgeri; assembly: GCA_019447015.1. Taxonomy (NCBI): domain Eukaryota; kingdom Metazoa; phylum Chordata; class Amphibia; order Anura; family Pipidae; genus Hymenochirus; species Hymenochirus boettgeri. Next base: position 287,200,119 of record CM033473.1, read on the forward strand.
TTTTCCTTCTTCACTCCCGCCATGCAGTTAACACTTTGCGATGTTTACTGCATCGCTAACCCTATATTACATTTGCTAGTGTGTTTTTTTTACTTATTTGGGCGATAGTAATATTACATGTTCCCCCAATATTAATGGGAATGCCCTCCCCCCCTACTAAGACGTATACTTACCCAAGCCATGAGATTGTTATACTTCTTTATAGGACAATTAAACCCTTTTAATTTACCCCTCCCACTTCATAGTGCCCAGAGTGTGGATCTAAATCACAGGGTTCCCACTTCTTGGACTTGTCTAGTTCCTTAGAATAAGCCTTCCAAAGTCGACTTTGTGGAGACGCTTTCCAGCTCCTGACCAATATGAATAAATGCTCCTTGCAGAGCGTGCCTTTCCATTGATCAAATACTGGGTTGTGGTGGGGGGCAGGGCAACAACCGGCTTCACAAAGCGGACTTTAGCAAGCTGATTCTTATGAATGAGGTAAGACCCAGAGGTGTGGGTGGTTTAGGTCCTTAACCCAGGTAATTTCACTGGAAGAGGGTTTGGGGTGAAGAAAGAGGGAGGGGGGCTTTAATTGCCCTTAAACTTCCTGTGGTCCCTAAAGCTTCCTTATACCTGCTTCTCTCCACCAGTGCTGGTTTTACCAGGTTCTCACTTCCTCTGCAAGCTCAATGAGCTATTACAGAGCTTGTGCAGCTACAGAGGAGGCATGTCGGTATGCAGCCATAAGTAATTGCATATGACGTCTTCATCAAAGCTGTGACTGATGGCTACAGCCAGGAAAGAAGCCAGCACCAGAGGAATGCAACGTGGAGATTAGGATGTATTAAATGTTTCAGGGTTAGTATAACAATCTTGAAGTTTGGGGTGGTAGTAAAGGTAGCTATAGAATGTAGCAGAGGGGGGAGGGATGTGTCCTTCAAAGACAGGTCAAAACTTTCCCTCGTATCATTTATTGCCATAGACATCTGGCTGCTGGTCTACTCCATGCAGTAGAAGATCTTCCCTCTTCTTGCAGCTGTGGTGGAACCAGTGCTGTGGTTATAGCAGAGTGAAATACCTCCTTCGTAAGGTTGTGTGACTATTACAGAGCATTATAAGTAAGTGCTACATCGTGGCTATAGTTCCTTACACTAAATGAATCACTCTTAATGACGAGTGCTAGAAAAGGATTTTTTAATAAGTTACAGCCACTTCCATTTTTTTCTTGTTTTCTGTTCCTATGGGAGCTTCTGGTTCATTTCCCATAAAAAAAACAGTCTGGCCGTGTGCTATGACAGAACTCCTGCACAGACTGCAACAATCGATGCAAGATTAATGATCCTCGGTCTGAAAGACACTGATACAGAGATGAAGCAGGGAGCGGCTACACAATGAAAAGTATGGCCAATATTTATAGATGTTAAATGAAAAAAAACCAGGACATTGTAATATAGTTCAAAATGCGAGAGGGCTATGTTTAATTCTTAATTAATGACCAAAAAGGAGATTTCAAAAAGCTATATATTAAATGGCAAGTCCACACCTCAAAAGAAATGTATGTAGGAAAATCGGATTTAGCTAAAACACCCCTTAATCCCAAACTGAAAAAGGTAGAAATCTGAGTGATGGAAGGCTAACCTGAAATGTGACAGTTGACATCACAGCCAATGACTGAATGCTTTTCCCCTAGCAGCCTCATCTGAGCATGTGCGAGCTCGTAACAAGCTCAAAGAGGAAGTGAAAACCTTTTGAAAGGCAGAGGAAAGGGGGAAAAGAACATTTCACTGCATAACTGGTCAGTACTACATGTGTCGGCTTTCAAACTATTGGGATTTTTGGGTTGGGGGCAGGATTTACCTATATATGTTTTATTTGAGGGGGGAACACGCTCTTTAATTGTCACTATAGATACTGTATATACTCGAGTATAAGTCGAGGTACCTATTTTTACCTGAAAAATTTGTAAAAACTGATTGACTCGAGTATAAGCCGAGGGTAGAATTTAGTTGCCCTTTAAATGGACAGCAGAATTCCCATACATGAATCCCATACAGTAATAGCCAAATCCAGTAACAGTAACCTCCAATTCCTTGGCACTCCAGATGTTTGGAAACTACAACTCCCAGCATGCTTTGTAGGTTCAGTAAACTTTTAATTAAGCTTACCATCATTTACAATTCTCCTGAACCCCCATAAGGGCCCTCTGTCCCCATATAGTAAAGGGCCCTCTGACCCCCATATAGTAAAGGACTCTCTGATCCCAATAGTTAAAAATGTCACCTGAGAGTTGTAGTTTCAAGCCTTCATTTGCACTGAACTAGCAGCTGTTTTTTGCCCCAAACTGAGGAGACCCATCAGATTTACAGCATCCAGATGAGCAGTGACAGTGCTGAGTGAGTCCAGCAGCCAGACTACAGGAAGCAGGAACGATTGTAAAGGTAAGAACAGCTACTGTAACTTTCTATGCAGGTTAACACAGCTCCACCTACTGGTTACTATTCGCAATTGCAGAATTTTCTAATCTAAATTAGACTTGAGTCGAGGTTAGGTTTTCAGGCTAACTTTAAAGCCTAAAAAATTCGACTTATACTCGAGTATATACGGTAATCTTGAATTATCTTTCGTTCTTTTTAAAAAAATAAATAAACACTGCCTGTTTGCTATGATTTAGAAGAAGTAGTAACTATAAATCTGTATAGTTAAAGGAATAGTTAACACAAAAAGTGACCTATTCCTTTAAAGTAGTGATTAAAGACCAGGAGGTAAGGGACCTATTCCTTACCATCTGTTCTTCAATCACTCGACCAGGAGCCAGGAATGACGGTGATTCTCAATAAAAATAAATATTCTATTTACCTTGTGCACTAAACCACCAGGAAGCACTCGGGACTTGTCAACAGAGCTGGTGGTGGATTGTGTGTGAGGTAACTATACTAACCTTCATTCCAGTCTCCTGGTCGAGTGATTGAAGAACGGAAGGTAAGGTATAGATCCTTAAGATCCCGGTCTTCAATCACGACTTTAAAGTTAATTGTGGGTGGGTATTACAAGGAATGTGCATAGTTTTTAGAATGCAACGAAATTGGTTTTACTGAGAAGCCATCAAATGGCTAACATCTTGGTATTTAATTACGGGCAAAGATTGTATTTCCCTTCGTCCTTGGTCATCGGAGGGGAAATTCTGGAAACATCACAATATATTTAAGCCAGTGTGCAGTTCTTATACAGTCATCTCCACGTTGTCTCTGGGGTCTTGACTCAGCTGACCTATCAATATATCCAGACACTTCATTAGTTCATTACCAGCATCTCATCCTAATCTCCTGATTCTGTACACATTTACTGTGTATTATCTTCCTTATGGTTTCAAATTCTGCTCTTCTTAATTGAATGAAGGACCTTTAATCATATTGAGGTATCAGCGCTGTGACTGTTCTTTACTAATAAAGTTGTGGAACACATTGTAGTGATAAGAGACGAATTTACAGTTCTTGGTTTTTTTTCTAATGACTGATTACCTATTTGGTGTATCAGAACCTTGCAAGTATAGAAAAATACTGGTGAATGCCCACAACGTAACACTGCAATTGTGTTTTCTTGTTTCTACAGCACTTATTCGTTTGTAAGATCTGTGATGCAAGATCTCATTCCCTCATTCAGTAGCTATTGTGCAAATTTGTGAATTAGTACAGTAATCCATACCATCCAGTCAGCTTTCTGATAAGTGGTACTTCATTGGCTGGGGGCTGATAGACATTTGCACATTGTTAAATGATAAGGCTGGACTGGACTGTTGGGGCCCACCAGAAAACATCAAACCCCATCAGGCCCACTAGGAATTATAAAGGGGCCCACAAAAAAATGTATTAGAATTTAAACTTTTCAATAATTTTAGTATCTGTCTCACTGTTTCTGCTTTTCTTATTGTTCCTTTCACTTAGTATATACTAAACTTAAGCAGCTTCCTATTTTTCAATGAGTGAAAGGGCTGTGGGCCCACTAGGGGTTTCCTCTCTCACCCTGTGGGTCTATGTGACCCCAGGAAAGTTAGGGAAAATCAAACTTTCCTGGGTTTCAATGCAAAGGGCACTGGTGATATAACTCAAGCTATTGTAAAAAAAAAAGCTATTGTAAAAAAAAAAAAAAAAAAAGCTAACATTTTAAGCACCATATCTTATTACTTGCTGCACTTGGAGAAGTGAACCATGGCTTATTTTGAAGGTAAGAGCGCAATCTTTTAATTAACACTAAAGGTGGCCATACCTGTTACAGATGCCCCGTGATTGCCATTGGCATTGTCTGTCAGTATCAGCTTTGTCTATGGGGATCGGTCATGACCATGTATTCTGTTAACATTGCAAGTTTACAACAGATTCCATTGGGATAGCTTGTTTGGGGTTCACATCCCACTTTTAGAGACACTTTTGTTTCCATGCCCATATCTGGAAATTTCAGTTGATTAGGGCATGTAGCTGTGTAGATTAATGACAATTAGAATGTAAAAGAAGCAAGATCCAGCACCAGGGATAGCTACCATATTCTTTGTTCATGTTGATTCATTTAGGAGAAATCACTCTTAGCCAGTTAATAGCAGTTTTCTTTGAGTACACAAGTGCATGTTAAACCTGATGTGAAATTCCCTGCCCTGTACAGGTAGAGTTATCTTAGACAAGATAGTAATGTCTTGGCCGTATTTGATTTTGTTACAAATTACTGTTCATGTCTGTAGTATTACCACAGTGATTTTCTACAAAATCTCTACAAATTGTGTGTGCTGCTAATTGTGCTAAAATAACTGTACAAATATGAGATTTATAGACTTGTTTATGTTAATGTACATTAACACTTGCAGCGATATATTGTGTTTTCATATTGTGGGGGAAAAAAAACACATTAGCAAAGAGTTATTACACCAAGGGCTTCTCTTCTCAGTTGCGATACTGTTACACTTTAGGACACAAAATAGAAAAACCTGTAAAGCAAAGTGTTACACACAACATACAGGTGAGGTCTGATGGGAATGTCTTGTAATGGTTTTTTTTTAATGTTTTTATTACACCATAACATAATCTATTTTCCGTTTTTGCAATACTTACCTCTCTCCCTGGTGCTCGTCAGTCCAGAAAACTTACCTTGCTCCTTTCTGATGCCTTTAAGGCCGGTGGACTCTATGTGAACTGGCGCAGCTGGTTAGGGCAGACTTTGCAAGTCATTGACCCTGACATCACTGTCACAGCCTAAACTGATGGCTATCACCCAGATAAGGTGGAAGAGTGTAGAGAGGGACTGGAGGGCTTCAAGGTAAGATTTCTGGACTTAGGAGCTCTAAGGGTAAATCTCTCTTTACTCTGTATTGACCTGAAGAGAGGGCAGTAAGCTCCCCGAAATGTTGTATTGATGTTTTTGCACACACAAGTTATGAATTCACACAAGTAGTGTGCTCCTCTTGCTCTTTTTCATTTATTGATTTTAAACATGTATTTGTTTAATTAGGAATTACATAGAAAGACTAAAGATCATGGTAATCTTTCTGGCCTGTAAGTGTGAAAGAATGTTTAAAGGAACACTAAACTCGATTTTGTAATTATATTCTATTCGCAGCTGCTTCTGCATTCGCACCAATACAAAAGATAGGCGCGGGATCAGGACAGCACGGCTGTCAGTGCAGAAGCAGCTGCGAGTGGAGCGGCAGTAAGGTAAGTTCCAGTGTCCCTTGAGCGTCCTATTATTCCCAAGGAGGTGGGAATAAGCGTTATCACCTCCCTGTGAATAATAGAAACAAGTGGAATATACAAAACCGAGTTTAGTGTTCCTTTAAAGGGCATGTCCACCCCCAAAACTATAATCCCCCCAACTACTGGCCCCATCATGTAGTGTAGTGTAATCCTTACCTCACATCCCAGCTCCATATGGTTCTCCTGTAGTCCCCCCCCAAAGTTCCAAAAACTGCCCACCAGGAGGATAGCAGAGTCAATATAGGACTCTGCCTCTTACCTGGCCTCCGGGAGAAGTTTGGCATGCGTACTGCAGCCCTTCTCCCCCTCCCTCCCTCTCCCTCCCAGGATTCCCTCCCCCTAGCATAAATCCCTTAATATATAGTATTGCCCCTGCCAGCCCAGCCCCAACCGCTATATTTATATGTTTAAAAAGCTCCCCAAACTTTACTTACCTCTCCTCTTTCCTCCGCCGAAATGAGCTCCCTGCAGCCGTGTCCGTGATTGGCTGCCGCTCAGCCAATCACAGACGTGACTGCCGGTCCCGCCCTCTGCTTGCATTTTCTCGTAAGCAGAGGGCCAGGAGCGTGACAGAGGAAAGAGGGGAGGTAAGTAGAGTTTGGGGAGCGTTCTAAACATATAAATATAGCGGTTGGGGCTGGGCTGGCAGGGGGAATCTTATATTAAAAAATTATTTTTAGGGAGGACATACCCTTTAAAGGTGTAGTTCCCCATTTAAAAATGGAACTCAATTGCAATCAGTCATTTAAACTAAAGTGGTAACAAACTCAATTATTCATTTGCTCATCAATGAAACTCTCATTCTTACCGGTATATTTTAGTTCTCTGCACATCTCAGAATGAGACGTTGCCACACAAATTGTTACTAAAATGGCTGGAAATTCTAGAATAAGTCATTGCAGCTTCCCCTCTTCAGTGCAAAATTCAGTTTCTCTCTACTGAGCAAATCCTGCCAGGCTTACGGAGATCTATAAATAGGAACTTTGATTATGTCCTTCAATAGAATGCCAGCGTTCCCTTCTATGCAAATAATAACAGAGTCAACATATAGCCAATGTATGAGCTAGACAAGGAAATACTTGGATTTAATTTTACGGTTTACATCTATTACAAAGGTCTGACTGCCGATTACAGTAGACATCAAGTCTATATATGACTGGAGGGGGTGCTGTTCTTCATGGTTTTGTTTTTGGTCAGGGTAGAGGTGTACTGTGCCCACAAAATATCCTTTGCTTAAAATAATATCTATAAAAATGTTATTAGATGTCTTACCTTTAAAGAAGAACTGTAATACCTATAAAGTTTTTTTTAAAAAAACGTTAAAATGAAAAGTGCCTGGGGCAGTCGTGATGGGTCCCGGTTTATAAACCTACATATCCAACAGATATCTCAAATTTTTATTGAAAAACGAATATTAGAAGATCGAATAATCTAAAAATTCACATCATCATCTGCTCCCCAGCTGTTTGTTCTGCTGTATCTACGAGCTATCTATGAGCTTGCATATGTCCAGTGGAGGTGGCATAGGGAACAGTGGTCATCTTGGCGTGCTAACGTTTCCTTGCTCTGCGAATAAGCGGATCTGCGCTTGGAGCCCTTGTGAATAAGAGGATCGCAGTGCAACAGACACCAGCACTCCAAGTATGCCGGATCAATTGGCAAACAAAAGCATGTGCTTATTAACATGCGTTAGAACATGGTGGTGTGGCCTAGCCCTAAAAGTTGTTTCCAGTGCCATCTCCTCTGTGCATGTGCAAGCTTGTAAAAGTGCTTGCGAAGTTTGCCCTTTATTCTCATCCTCACATTAGCACAGGAAGATACAAAGTGGCTTATTAGGCAGGTCCTTGTGTGAAGCACACTGAACACGTCTTTCCTGCTGGGACATGAGAAGAGTGGGTTAAGGAGACAAATATTTGACTTTTTTTTGCACTGGTGCACTTCGGTTTAGGAATTGCTTAGAAAGTCATGGAATATATATATTTTGTGGGCTGTAAACGAGCACAAGCGCCCTGGAAACGCTCGCGCAATTGCGATACAGTGTGGTCTCAGCCTAAAGCACAGAATACTAACTAAAGCCTCAGAACAACACTAAATTAGAAGCAAATGGATCTCCCTAAGATAGTTAGTCACCTGAGGAGTGAATGCCTATTCTCTCCTCCCCTAAAACTGTCCTTGAATCCATTTTTCTATCTCCAGTCAATGCAGTACCATATATATTTACCTTTGTAGCAATATAGCCGCCTCCATTAGCCAGACTCGCCACATACGAGTCATTTTTCACTAGTAAAAGAGCGAGTCCTGTTTAGCTCTAAATTAGATCCTTTATATGGAAATGATTCACTTGACAGCATACAGATGTGAAGGGGTCCATGTGTGCAAATCATTTCATTGCTTGCATTACGCCAGGGGAATGCAGGTGGAGGGTGGTTTGCAGGCCTCCTGTAATGTCATGCCCAGCTGTGATGGTTGAGGATAAATAAGAGCAGCTCTGTTTGCCCAATGAAAAGTTGTTTTCGCGTTCAAGGATTAGGTGGACAGAAAACTTGTTAAATAAAAATGAATGGGTTGAAATTATGTTCCTAAAAGATGTGGCATGCTAAAATGGAGATATGTCCCTTTATATAAGAAGAACGCTCCGGACTTTGAAATATTTGGTACTGTATGTACCCAGCTGTAAGCTGGGTACACACATTAGCCATTAAGGGCCGCTGGTACCCTTTATCGGTAATGTGTGTACATCTATAACAAGCGTTTCCGATGGCGGAAAAGGTTTAGTGTCTGCATCAGAAACACTTGTTACGGATAGAAAACCTCCGTCAATTGCGGTCGGCTCTCTGTACTAAACTATAGTAAGTCGGCCACGATCATTGGGTTTATGGCGGTCACGAGTGAACTCGCTATACTTTGTAAATACTTTATATAAGGAGAACCCTTGTGACGGTCTGTAGCCACAATCTGTGAGGTTCTGTCTGCCATTGAAAGATTGGCGCTGCATGTACCCAGCTTAAGAATTGCAAAACTTTCAGAAATCAGATTTTAACTAACTGCCATGCATCAGTAAAAAGCGAACATCTAAGTGGCTGCTTCAGATTAATTATACAGGCGAACATTTGTGCCTCTCCCTTAATAAAGCCCCTTTGTATTTAGGTTGAACTTGGACATGTGTCTGTACCGGTAATAAATAGTGCTGCGAAGAACGCAGCAAGAGTTCAAACACTTATGACTATATTGTATGAAAGATGTGTACAATGGCCGTTATAGAGCGGAATATAATGGGGCCCAGTATGTCTATAGTATAATGACACGCTATTATATTTTCAAATGCTATTTTTATTGCTGGAGGAGCCTTCAGCAGGAAAAATGACATTTACGTTTAAAATAAATAAATAGAAGCTGTATTGGTCCTGGACTACCCTATTGTTATTAATACCAGTAACCTTGAATTTTCTCCCATCCTAGAAATCACATCTTGAAAATATCTACTTTGAAGAATTAGCTACGTCACCAGTAAATTGTAATCGGAGTTCCGCAAGAACAGCTTGTTCAGGAAACACGGGGGTACCTGTGTGTAAAATATCCCTACATATTAATACAATAGCATAACCAGTTTGCTGTGAAAGTGCCTGCTCTGACGGATCTTGTCAGCTCTGCACCTTGATGACTCGGAAGTGGAGACAGAGTCCTTATTACATCCATATCTGGGACAGTGCTGTCCTCATTAACGTGAAAGTAAAACACGGTTCCCCCTAGGCTGATTGTGTTCCTGTACTTCAGGCAGGATCCTTTATTTGCCCGGCTCTTTGCATTGTCTAAAGAGTCTATTTCCCTTGGCACCATCTAATGTCAGCACTGCAAAAAGGAGGGGGAAGTCTCTTGCCCTTTACATGTGGGAGCAGGTAGTCAGGAAGCTGTGAATTCCATGCGCCTAAGGGAAGTTTATAGCAGCATGATTATTATCACCTTTAATATTTCAAGTGCACCATCATATTTTGCAGTGCTGTCAGAATGCCTAGTTTCGTGCCTCATACTATTTGTGCAAAGCCCTTTATATAATGACGTTTCTTGGGGGAATCTTACTGTTTTAGCATTGTAGACATGGATGTCTGTCTGAATGTGCCACCTCTACAGGGAGAGCTTTGTGCACAGGTTTAGATGAACTGATATTTATTGGTTTGGGACACCTCTCAGCCAATCGGAAAGCTCTGTGGTTTGCTCCAAGACCCACAATGCTAAAGGGCCCCATAGTTTTCTTAAACGCAAACCTAAAAATGTCTGTATATTTTGTTGGGGGAGCAGAGGTGCGGCTCTGACTTGGCACTTCTTGCACACTGACGTAAGTGAAACTGGCAGGGAGCTGTAGGGATTATTACTACTTGGTGGGAGGCTGGCACGCAGTCTCACCGATCTGCATGTATTTACTCTGACACAGAGCCTGGTATCCTGCCAAGTGGTTACACATTTTAAACACGAATCTCACGCCATGTTTAAAGAGTTTTTGCAACAGTGTTTTCCCCCTAAAAATTATTCTGAGGGTTTAATAGATACCGTTAATTATAAAGCCACAATAACTATTTTGTGCTGAGAGCCCGTGTCCAGAATGATCTTAGATCATTAGCGTTATTCTGTGAATGATATGATTTATTGTTTTGGCCTACAGAATAAATTGCTTGATGATTAGCTTCAATTTGCCTGGGATAAAAGAATTTGCTTTAATTTTAATCAGATGGTTGTCTGGTGATGTAGCAGATAGTTAAGAGCATTGTATTGAAATGTGATCTAATTCACTGCTAAAGGCATGCAGCAACATATAATACACAAAATCCATGAATAGCCTGTAAATTATACCCTTATAAATGCCGCCTATCAATATTACTAGTAGAGATGTTTGAAACCAGTAAGTTAAGTTCCAAAATCAGATTTTCTAAAAGTTTAGAAACCTAGAAAACAAACACAATAGAGTTCAATAGGAGCTGAAGTTCCATTTGTTTTCCGAGTTCGATATAGAATATTTGATGGTCGATGTAGAATGTTTGATGTAGAATATTTGATGTTCGATGTAGAATATTTGATGTTTGATATAGAATATATTATGGTCGATCTAGAATATTTCATGGTTGATATAGAATATTTGATGTTGATATAGAATATTTGATGTTGATATAGAATATTTGATGGTTGATATAGAATATTTGATGGTTGATATAGAATATTTGATGGTTGATATAGAATTATGATTGATATAGAATATTTAAGGTCTGATATAGAATGTTCGATGTAGAATATTTGATGTTCGATATGGAATATTCAATGTTTGTTCAATATAGAATATTCAATGTTTGATATAGAATATTAAAGGGCATCTATAGTGGGAAAATGAACGTTTTTTTCTTTCTTTCCATGTGTTCTATAATTCCCCACAACCCCCAGAGTGTCTTCACTTTATTCAGATTCCCTCTCTGTCCTGAGATACACCAGTTAGAAGAATACTGATTGCATTCCTCTACTCCTACTTGGACTGTCAATCAAATCCCTGTGACGTGATCCCCCCCTCCCTGCTCTGTAATAAACATAGAGATAACAGCATTAGCAGGGGGAGAGAGGTAGCTTTGATGTTAGATATAAGGCTGCACTTGACCCCCCTTCTTAATAGCTTTCACAGATTGATGATGGGTCACAAAGTTAGAGATCGTAAACTGTACTGATCTCCTTCTTCCTGTCTCCAGGACAGCTTGCTTTCTATTGGCCACTGTGCGTGGGTGTGTTTTTCAGGATGTTAAACTTTAAACTCCTACTGCACATGATAAGCTTGTCGGTTAGCCGGAGTTGAGACATGGAGGAGGTAACAGAGGGGAGGGGGAAGGGGGGAGTGCTGCACACAGATCTGACACCATGGTTAAACAGAGTCACTGATATAGATAGGCTTAAGGCAGCACAGAGTACATGAATTTAACTTTGCAAAGGGGCAATGTGTTTTTTTCACTATAGATGCCCTTTAAAGGCCTGATATAGAATGTTTGATATAGAATATTTGGTGGTCCATCTAGAATATTTGGTGGTCCATCTAGAATATTTGGTGGTTGATCTAGAATATTTGATGGTCGATCTATAATATATAATGGTTGATATAGAATATTTGATGGTCGATATAGAATTTTGATATAGAATATTTGATGTTCGATATGGAATATTCAATGTTTGTTCAATATAGAATATTTGATGTTTGATATAGAATATGAAAGGTCTGATATAGAATGTTTGATATAGAATATTTGGTGGTCGATATAGAATATTTGGTGGTCGATATATAGAATATTTGATGGTCGATATATAGAATATTTGATGGTCGATATATAGAATATTTGATGGTCGATATAGAATTATGATGTTTGGTATAGAATATTTAATATAGAATATTCAATGTTCGATATAGAATATTCAATGTTTGTTCGATATAGAATATTCAATGTTTGATATAGAATATTAAAGGTCTGATATAGAAGGTCTGATATAGAATGTTCGATATTAGATGTTCGATGTTCGATAAATGTTTCGATGTTTCGATATAGAATGTTCGATGTTTCGATATAGAATGTTCGATGTTTCGATATAGAATGTTCTAATGGTTCGATATAGAATGTTCGATGTTTCGATATAGAATGTTCGATGTTTTGATATAGAATATTTAAGGTCTGATATAGGATGTTCGATATAGAATATTTAAGGTCCGATTATAGAAAACGTATCGGAGCGCATTCAATACTCTGTTGAATGCTGCTTGCCTTCAAATCAAGTACCCCACATGTGCTTACTGTCTTTCAGTATTTTCAGTGCGTGCTTGTATATATGGTGCATACATCATTATGTAACAAGTAACGTACTAACGGAAATGTAATAAAAGTTCTTATCGTTAAAAATGGTGCTAATTTTTCCCCAACCAATCAGATGTTAGCTTTCAAATGTTAAATAAGATCTGATTGGTTGGGGCAAAATTAGCACCATTTTAAACGATAAGAACTTTTATTGAATAACGCTGTATATGCACAGACAGAACAGCACTGCATACAGACATCTTAAGTAAAGCTTATATGTGTTGGGGCTTAGTATGTGGTGAGGTGCTGATACATATATTTGATCTGGAGGACCGTAACTAGAGGGGCTGTGGCACTGATGCACAACTTTGAGCGACAGGTCCATGACCTAAGACTCCCAGCTGTCACCCCCTGGTAATGCAACCTGTGCGGTCGCACAGGTCGCCCATATCAGAGGCCGGCCCTGACAGCGATAAAAGAATGTAAACTTATAGTGCAAAATTTTAACTTGTCCTTTAAATTTATTTTATTGATTCACTGTTCTAGTAAAATAGTACAACTTACAGTTTTTGTCTCAACAATCAATATTAGATGGTAAAATGACTTCACATTTCTTTTATCTGCACAGAAATCATTCATATAATCAATAAAGTTTCTTTTTTTTTTCCAGTATTCTATGGATTTTATTGCATTCTTTATTTTAAAAAAGGAGCCATTTCATATAATAGGAGGTGTGCATATTATTACGTTATTGTTGCTTTATTGTAGGAAGGGATCGTTGCCTGGTACTTGTCCACAATGACCCTAAATAACTTTCCCGTCTCTTTGCTTTTTCTCTTTTTTTTTTTCCTTTTTTTTTTTTGCAACTTCAGATGTAATGAGCTTTTATTTGTTTATCTTACCGATAAGCAGCGTGAGATTGCAGGCGCTGCATTTATTTGCAGGCTGTGAAACGAAAGGTAGGACAATGACATTGTTTTGTCATCTAGTAATTGGTTCACAAATGTAACAGTGGTTTTTAAATTTAAAAAAGAAATACAATTGTAATTAAGAAAGTTTAAAGCAGAATACACACACTCCAGAGCTTTAAAAGATCACACTACCCATAGTCCTGATCGTTCTCCCTATGTAAAGTATAGGGAGAACACTCAGGACTGCAAATTTGCCGCAGCCGACTTCCTATACTTTTGAGTACAGGGAGACAACAGTGGTGAAAATTCTACGGCTTTGGGAGATCTTGGGAATGCGCTACACGCCTAGCTATAAAGGAACGATACCGGTATTGTCCTTTTATCGTTAGCGTGTGTACATACCTAAAATGAACTCTGTAGCGCAAATCTGTTGTATTCTGGACTTAAAGTTGACTTCTTACCTCTGTATACCTCTTTAGCGTAAAGGTAATATAACGCAAATTTTTAAATATTTGCCTTCCTATAAATCTGATTTTATACAGGTGCTTTAAGGGCAAGTCCACACCTCAAAGAAAATGTATTTTTGGGTAAGTTACCCCTCCCCAAACTTCAATAGTTACAAAGTTGAGAGATGTAAGACTAACCTGGAAATGCTGCCCAATGTTCTGTTATCCATTTTACTGCTTTCTTTTTCTTCCAGTTAGCAGCTTTCAATGACTAAAGTCTGTTCACCTCATTTGAGAGGTAAAGGGAAGGTAGTGTTCCTCCTGAGCAAGTATGTCCAACCTGCAGCCCTTCAGATGTTTGCAAACTACAACTTCCAGCATTGCAGCTAGGGAATGCTGGGGGTTGTAGTTTGCAAAAATCTGGAAGGCAACTGTAATTAAATAAATAGACAAATATAGCTGCTCAATTAACCACCCATCAAAGCCTACAGCGTCTTATCTAGGGTAATTCAAAGTAAACATCCATCTAATGTGGTTAACATTGTGTAGAAGATATACACAGAGCACTCACAATTAAAGACTGTTGGTCCGGGTGTTCGCAAAACTTCAGCTGCAAACGGAACTACGCTGATTACATCCTATTACATAGACAAGCGCTAATTCACACTCACCCGGCTAGAGGGGTGTCTCGGGTGCACCAAGCCCTGAGCCCATCACTACAGCACCAATAGATATATCCAAAAGTGAAGAAAGACACCGACAGCCCTTTATTTAAATATAAGTAAAACCATTCGGAACACTCCAGGACCAGTCACCTGAAGCATTTCGTACCTGCAAGGTACTTTTTTTATAGGTAGAAATGACTAGGTGGAAGGCCACAGGTTGGACAGAACCGCATGTTAAACGTTGAAGGGACACCCTATTTGTGGTTATTTAAAACATTTGCTGTGTGCTTTAGTTTCCCTTTAAATATGAAAATAATCATGTGTTTGAATCCTACCATCTTATCACCGCTGGTGAAAGGTTCTGCAAACAGAGAATTTCATTCATTTATTTTAACAATGTTTCTCGCAAAACAAGTTACAGATAAGGATGTGCCCCAGAGCAAGAAGCTAAGTGCCAGACCGTAGAGTTTTGCACTGGTGGTTATTAAGACAACACTGGTTTCCACGGCAACGGCTGTTGGAGCTTAATGACATACAGGTGGAAAGCTTGGAAAATGTAAATTCGAAAAGATTGCGAAATAAATAGCCTAGCGTGAAACAAACCTTCTGTCCCGATTTCACGGACGCTAGCGCCGTTCATCCGATGGGCCCACAGATTTGCACGGGGATGAACGTGTGAACGATTGGCTTATGTAAAGGATATTCATGGCGAGGAGCGCTGGAAGGAGAACACTTGACACACTGCCTACTTTTGGTTTTAAAGGGACAGCCTCTTATTAAAAAAACACATTTACTTAAATTATCATATATATTTATTTATGAAAGGAGCATGTAATCTTTCATTGATCTAGCAACCTGATCTAGGGTTGCCACCTTTGCCTTTAAGACCCAACCACGTATGTAATCTACATGCTGAAGCGCGAAGTACCATTGCATTAAATACATGCATGTATGTTTGGCTACACTGAAATCTATGCAGTCTGCATCATGCTTCTAACCAGTCTTTTGTTATGTTAATAACATACATGTTTAGGGGTTAAGCTAGGTACACACAGTACCGATAAAGCCCTGATCCTCTCTGTCATCTTTCTAAAATCTGGCAAGTGTGTACCCAGCTTTAAAGGTGGCAACCTTACCCTAGAGCATTCTGAGAGTTGTACGGTAATTCATCAACGGTACAATGCTGATTTATGTACAATTAATGTATCAATATTGGGGCCCCAGCCTTCCTACATTGTACGGGGCCAAGTCTATGTTTGGAAGAACAGAGCCAAGCAAACTGCATGTTATACAGATTTGTGTTTTAAGGTTGTTTCCCATTGATATTAATAGTGCAGTAGTACCCAGGCAGTTAGTGCTTATAGCATATTACTATATGTAGATCTGATATCCCTCCCTATTGACTATATGAGAATCTAGTTACATGTCACTATCTGTGCTGATATTTTAGGATAAGGCAGGCAGCGTGAATCCATGTTTGTGTCACTCAACTGAAAATCCTAAGTCAGTCGGCTGTAAACCTTAATGTGTACTAAGGACAGGTCTGTCATGTTAAAGGGAAAAGAAAATATTTCAGCTGTATTGATTGAACAGTTTATTCCCATATATTTGTCTCGCTTCACTTGTATAGGAAATAGTATATTTTAAGGATGGGAAATTCCATCCTTGTTTTTTAATGGGAAACTAGACTGAAGAAATACTTTGCCTCATCAGAGACGAGATGTCTCAGCCAATCACTGTCGCGGCTGCCTTTCCGGCCCCTTCTGCTTGGTTTCCGTGCACAGAAAAGGCATGGAAAACAAGAAGGCGGCAGTGAGGGAAAGAGGGCTGGCAAATATGTCCAGGGGCCGATTTCAAAAGATTAAACCTAGTGAGGTCTAGGTTTGGGGGGTGTTCAACCTAAAGTCAATTTTTTGTTTGGGGAGTGGACATTTTCTTTAATCTATAAATAAATACATGCAACTAGCCCTACTCTGCCTTACTCTGAGGTGTGTCTGGTGCTGCATGCCTTAACTCCAATACTTGGTTTGCTCAGGCCCAGTATAGGAATAGGGGACATATCAGAAAAGAAAAGTGCCAGGGTTGTTGGGAAGAATTCTAGTTAACAATTATTATAGGCAAGTTTGAAAAAAAAAAAAATAGTTGCCCTGTAAAGCAGAAATTAGATGCGTGTTTAAAACACATTGAATAAGCCACGTGACATCACCAAGTGACAATTATAAAGGATGACCTTACTAATGGCTATTTTATAAGAATATATTGCATAGCATGTTCTTCACTCATGTCCCTCCCAGTGATAGTACCCAGGGTAAGGACCTAAATTGCTAGGTTTCGCTAGGTTCTCAGTGATAAAGTAAGACACAGGAGTGAGGACTCACCCTGGGAAATATTAACTGAGGTGGTGATGTGGGTGGCCAAGGTCATTTTAAGGTCCTTATCATATAGGAGGGTGGGTAGTTGAGGGGTATAAATGACAAGCTTTACTAAGCCTTAGTGTCACAGAAATGTCCTCAATAGCCTTGCAGTCGATTTAATATGACATTTGAAGCCCTTTAGCGTCACTTTTTAATGTTGGCTGTATTCTGCTATTAAAGTCATACTAGGGTCTAATCCAAAATGGAATTTACCCAGAGCCGCAAGCATGAATGCAAATGACCATTTCTTGTGTCCACGCAGCTCTTGGTAAATCCAGGTATGTTTTCTGTTCCAATTCTGTTGTCAATTCCTTTCCATGGGTTGTTGCAACCACCCAAAGGAGTTTAAAATGAATCTGGAGTTGAGTTTGAAGGCCTTTTAATGTTAATAGACATTTTAAGATGCCCAGATAAAGCCTTGAAGCTTTCCTGCGTATAGTCCTATCATCATTTATCTTGGAGTGACCCTGCGGCACGACATCAGTATTTTTCACATAAATGGGAGGCTGAGCATTAAGCCTGTCAGGCATAAAGAATACAGTTCATAATCCCTGTGGTTATTTTCACTGCACTTAGGAGTCTTAGTGACTCCTAAAGGCCTACCTCTTTTTCAGATGCAGTGGGATCAGCCGCTCCTGTGCCTCTTTATACAACAAGTTGTACAACAGCTGTTGATCCTACTGGCAGACTTTTTATTGCAAGGGCAGATATTGGGAAAACCCATGTCTGTGTCAAATAATGTCCTGCATTTAGTGTTTGGACATGTTGAGGTTGCTGCAAGTTGGTAGGCAATGGCCCCTGGCAATGCCTGTCTATGGGAAAAGACATCAAGTGGAAGTCTGGTGAACAGGGTTGGGTGGAGAAGCAGGTTTCTGCGAAACACTGAAAAGGTGGCAGTTAAAAAAAACAAAAATCTTCCTTCCTGATACTGCATTTCAGATGTCTACCAATCAGTGTTCAGTCAGCCCTCCAGTTCCCCCCACCACACCCAACTCCACAAGCCACACTTATGTTCCCTGATGAAGCCATGCCCGCTTTATGTGCCGCCCCTGTCAAAAACCCTAGGAACACCCCTGTCAGTCCAGTAATCTACACTGGCAGTAGCTAAGATGCAATTGATAGAGATTACATAAGAACAATCACTCCTTGTAGTTTATATTTCATATATGTATTGTTTTCAGGGCTGAGAAGTTGTTTGGGTCCTTCATCTGCGAGGGATCATTTCACACAAATATATCCTGGATAGCCATACACAGACAGATGCTCTTTCTATCTGATCACCTTGAGCTTCCGATTTCAAGGGGAAATCTGCAATGAAATGGGAACTTGAAGACGGGGTCGGTGGAAATTTTTCGAGTGTCCGTTTTCTGTTTTCGATATTATGGGTGATTTCAATCTTATTTATGGAATCGCTGGAAATATCAATGCAGGCTATGGGGAACTTTATAGATTCCCCCTGATACAGTAATTATTAACTCCAGCTTCGCATGTACGTTTTCCTTATTCCATCAGTTTGCGGTGGCGGAGGGAGGTTTCCTCTTTCTTTGGAGACTGGTTCAGTGATGAGAAGCTAAGTTCTATTGAGGTCACGTATGGGGAGTAGTGGGAATCGCTAGGGGCTGAATGAGCTGCTGAGATTGAACTTGTACAGCAGCCCGGTGACATTTAGTCTGTCTCAGGGGAGAACTCGAGTTTTTATTCTGCGGTTAGAATCCTTCTCGTTTTATCTCCTCACTTTGTGCTCATTAGAATTCCCATCATTAACCATCAGCCTGATGCGCCCTGATAGAGGATAGAACAGTAACTGTGTAACTGCTGGGTCCGTGCAAAGACTCTGGTTAAATGTTCTGTTATATTTCATTTGATTGGACAGTTGCCTTAAGCTCTCTGCCCTCCAGCTGTTGGGAAATATCTAGAATGTGTGGAAAATGATGGGAGATCAGACAGTAACTGGATGTCTACAAGACATGTTAAATAAAAATCAACCACTCTAAAATCATGGACATATCTTTTATAAATAGCCTGTAAGGTTCAAGGGCCCCCACCCGTACAAATGAGAGTTGCCATCCTGCTTACATGCTTTTGAAATACAGGGGTTTTTGGTCCTTTGAACACCTGAATCCTAAAACAGCCTCCTGAATGAACTTTCATAACTATATATAATAACCAAAATTCTAAACACCAGGCTTGGCTTTTTAGGTTTGCCATCCCCTTAAAGGGGACTTTTGCTTTCAAGAAAAAGGGCAGTTCTCATTTCAGTGAATATAATCTGCACACCAAGTGATTTCTCTGTGTATAAATATTAACAGGGTAACCCTTTTGAAATAAAAATAACAAAAGTGGTATAATGGTGATACCTTTATTGGCTAGCTTGAAAAAGGAACTTAAATGTTCTGAAAGCTTGCTATGATTATCTTAGTTAGCGGATGAACGTATCGCCTTTACACCACTTTCGTTATTTTTTATTTCAAAAGGGTTACCCTGGCTAGTACAGTACATCACCTTAAAGGGCATGTCCACCCCCAAAACTAAAATGTAACCCCTTACTGGCCACATCAAGTACTTAAAAACAATCCTTACCTTACATTCCTGCTCAAAATAGTTCCCCTGCTGTGCCCCTCCAAAGTCCAGGAAACTGCTGTGTAGGAGCAGTGTGTGACTCATGCTGTGCCTGAGACTTCCTCAACCTCGTCAAGGTTGAGGCATGCTCAGTGCAGCCCTCCCCCCCTCCCTCTCCCTCACGTTTTTCTCTCCCTCCCCCTAACATTAAACCCTTTGGGTATGCGGTAGGGCATGCTCCCCCAGCCCCAACCGCATTAATATAATTGTTAGAAAGTCCCCCAATCTTTACTTACCTTCCCTACTTGCTGGGGGAGCATAAAAAGTTAAATTTTGGGGTGGACATGCCCTTTAATAGAAATCCCTAATAGAGACCGTTATGGTCTCAGTCCCTGGGTTGATTAAGTTGCTCAGTAGAAACCTGAGCATGTTTGAACCATCCAACAGCCAATCAGAAGAAATTACTGTTAGGAACATTACAAGGAAATGGTGCATCCTGTTACAGAACCTGAAATATCAGCTCACTACTGATCACAGCAAAGCATAGCAAAGGGAATGGAATTAATTGATTTTTTAAAATGAAGACAATGTGTGGAATACCTATTTGTGTGCAGTATAGGTTAATAATTGAAATAATGTTTTCCCCCCATAAATCACACATTGTGTTAACTGACCCTTGATTGCTAGTGTCACTAGTTGGGTACAACATTGGGCAAATTGATTCTTTCTATCACATGGGCTATAGTTTGGTATACTGATTTTTCTAACAAAAATAATGTAGAAAGGAATAAAAAAATAATAGTTGGTAAAAGCAGCACTGTTTATATCTACCAGAGAACATACTGATCTCCAGATGGTGAGCAAGAGATAACGTGGTGACTATGACATGAAAAAAGGAGAAAAGTGGTTTGTGTTTTCACATAACATATGATATTGCTGTCAAAGAAGCACAGCACAGGCAAAGCCTAGAATTTTACTTCTGGCAGCTTAACCTTTTCAAAGAGGGTTTTCTATGGAACACCATATTGTCTGGCTACTGGAAAGAATTCCAATTGGCTCCCAGAGTGGTCTATCTGGCCCCTAATTGGCTGTTTGGTCAATACACCTAAAGGCTAAAGGGATCTGTATACTCAGTTTATAGCATTTGCTTTTGCAAACAAGGCATATGACACATTTTCATAAATTTTTTTAACCTTAAATGTTATGATCCTTATGTGTATTTGCATGTAGCTGCCAGGTGTAAATAAGCTACAATAAGTTGTTCCGCTATGAATGGATTTTAATTTCAGTCATCCAATGTCATCATGGTATTGGTTCTTCCACAGACCAGTCAGTGAACGGGAAATCCAATCAGATATATAAATGGATATCCAATGAAAATTGGCGCTGTGAAATATCCCATAAACATTCAATGCACCGAGCAAGCATTTTTATTTTGTAATACGCAGCGGGTAACAGAGCTTAACAGAGCTGAGAAAAATGATCTCCCTAGCGATTCCATTAGTACACGGAATACTTAACATTCTACCTTCACCTTCCTGTTGATGAGGACCTAAACTGTTGTTTTTTTTTTCTCTCTAACATGTAATTTTCCCTTCCTTTCCCCAGCTATTTTCAGAACAGCCAAGTTTCCTTCCATAAATGTACGCTGGCCTGATGATGATTTCTTGTTATGTAGAAAAGTTTTGCTTTAACTTATCTTTGACATAAGCACAATGCTGATTTTTGTTTCATGGGAAGTCTTCTGCAGGCTGTGAGATACAAGTGTCTGTCCACCCCCAAATCTAAAATTTCCCCCACTACTGGCCCCTCTGTATAGTTTTAAAAAATCCTTACCTTACATCCCTGCTTCTTATGGTTCTCCTGCAGTGTTTGCCCAAATCCAGGAAACTGAAGAGTAGGAGCTGTCTTCCTGTCCAAAAGTCTCTGCCTCCTGTCTTGCCTCCGTGAGGGATTTTGACATGCGCAGGAGAGCCCTTTGCCCCCATCCCTCCCTCCCTCCCGGATCCCATCATAAAACCCTTTTAATGTAATGTTCCTTAGGCTTGCCCACCTCCAACCGCTGTGTTAATACTAAAAAAAAAAGTTTCCAATTCATATTTACTGCCCTTCGCTCGCGCCTATCTTCACAGCCAGCAGCCACATCTGTGATTGGCTGACCGTCAGCCAATCACAGACGCAGCTGCCGATCCGGACCCTCTTCTGTTTCCAGTTAGCAATAGCCGCATGCCCTTTAAAGAGAGAGTTCACTCAGAAAGTGAACAATTCCTTTACTGCATTAATTGAAGAACGAGAGGGAAAAGATATCCCATTCTTCATTTTTATTAGAAGGAGCCAGGAACGAAGGGAGGGAAATTTACCTTGTGAATGATCCACCTCCGGCTCCACTGACAGGTCCCGACCACATTCAGTTTAACTATAGCGCGCATTATCCAGGGTTCTTAATATAGGAGCTGTGAAAGTCCACTCTTGTAGCTTCCCGTTTCCTTATTCCGGGACTGTTTACTTACTGTTCGATGGGGAGTCATTCTCCCTGCAGAGCACGTCTTTCCTTTGGCCAAACAGTCCAAGTGAGGAGACACCGGGGCCAGTGCCCAGACTTTTGATTTATGGGGACAGAAGATGGTGGGAAAATATCCCACTTGTCCGATCTTTGTTTTTCTGATAAACAGAAAAAAAGGGTTTTCAACATTTTGAACAATCTGATAAATTTGATCAGATTGCTCAACATGTCGATCCCATTTATGAGAGGCTTTAGGGAGGGTCTTTAATGATGTTTGTGTATTAACATAAAATGCACAAGCTTGGGGACGTGTGACAAAGTGAAGTATTAATAGGATTAATAGATAACTTTGAGTGTCACTGTAACAGCCTGTTGAACAGTACTATACTTGCAATTTGGGGAAGGTATTATAGTGTACCATAGGGATCTTACAAATATGATGGTTCCATTCAGGGTTGCCATATTCTGCCCGCCTTGGAGGGGGTGGCCCGGCTGTGACATCATGGTAGGCAGGGCAAAGAGATATGGTGGGGCTGGGGGCAGGGAGGAGTTAGGTGCATGACAGGGCGGAGAGTGGAGATTGTAACAGGGCAGGGCTATCAGGGACATTATTTGGATGGGATTTCAGCCCTGCAGTAGGGACAATGCCGTCCAAATAGGGATGACTGGCAACCCTGGTTCCATTACGAATACTGTGACCATACTGTGATAATGTCATTTTTGATGAAGATTCCTTTTAACTTCTGTTAGTTATGTGTATTTTTATACTTCCACCACTTCTTGACATACTAATTACTGAAGTGTTGGGGAACTCCTGGTTGAGAGGTAACATGGACTGCTGCACTACCATTGGGAAACCCAATCCAAATCCAAACTTTTAAAGCAGGTCACACCTACTTGTAATCTCCAGCCAATTGTGTTACAGTCCAGATTAAGCAAGGGAGCATGTTTGATTAGACAGTTATTTTATTCATTTCTTCAAGGGGTTTTAATTACCTTAAAGGTACAGTATCTTCCCCCCCCTAAGAAGATAAAAACTGGTCACTTCTTTGTTTCCTTCCATCAACCCTAACATATATTCAGCACTTAAAAATAGCAGTTGGGTTGCAGGCAGATAACTGGTATATATGCACTTTAATAGTATCTTACAGTTTATTGAGATTATGTAATATACAATGAGGTTTTAGGTTTAGTTATCCTTTAAGTTAGCTAAAGGTTTCTCCTAGCCCTTTATTGCAATGCTCCATGTTTTTTGGCCCCCTGTCTGCATGTACAGGTCTATAATATCTCCAAAATTTGCTCCATTAAAAATGTACACTATCTAAAAAAATTGTTTATAATTAGATGATGACTATAACTTTATGTAGTCAGCTTTTAAATCAAAGGCCCCTCTCAGTTTCCTAATTAACTGAACATGCTCTGACTCTTTTAAAGGTTTGACAAGTTTAATTCATTCTTGTAACTAATCAAGATCATAGTGTCATTGTTCACACCTTGGGTGCTGCTTATTTGCAAGTAAAATCAAGCCTTCTCATTAAAGCTTTTACTCCTGTACGCACTATTATGTATTTGTGGTTATTTGCCCTACTCTGTTATTAAACAAGGGTCGGTTTAAAACCCAAAGGGTCAATATTTTAAAAAATAAAAATCAGGTAATCGTTGCTTGAATTCTTGGACAAAATTAATAGTTAAAGGTGAACTGTGGACTCTCCATGCAAGTGCCATCACTTGAAAAAGCCCTTTCATACCCTTTATACCAGCTCTAGCATGTAAAGTTCTTTAGTCAACCTTAATTACTATGTTACTATGTTCCTTGTTTGCTTCTCTGCAGTGAATCAGACAGCATGGGCGGTGTCATAAGCCCCTCCTCCAAAAATCAATCTTTTATAAAGCGTGTTACAGGCTTATGACCATTTTCTGCCCTTTCCTTTACCTAGGGATCGCCTTAGGAAAATAAAATGTTTTTTTTAGTGTTGTGGTTAATTTTAAAAATGGGGTGGGGCTTATGATGCTCTGTCCTAGCAGAAGGGAACAAGTGGGCATGCTTAAGCCTGGGCTTGCTGGTGATGTCACAGCTCACTGTATTAGCAGGAAGCACCTTCACTTATACTGCTGTAAGTTTGAACAGATCATAGCTAAAAGCATGATCCTGGATTTTAAAGGGCATGTCCCCCTCCCAAACTAAAATCTGCCCCACTGTGTTGAATCCTTTCCTTTCTCCTGTGCTATATATGGTTGTCCTGGCATGCCTTCTGAAAGCCAAGGAAACTATGGAGTAGAAGCCTCTTTCTGTGCAATGAGGTATCTGCCCCTACATTGTCCTCTTAGAGGAATCTGGCATGCACTGTTGAGTCTCTTCACATCCCCCCTCCATTGGCGCTTCCATCATGCTTTTTTAACCCCAAAAAATTGCCCACATTGTAGGGACCCCGCAACCCTAGAAGCCATATTAAAATCTATAAAATCGGGCCATGGCTCCTGCAAAAACAGCAACCGCATCCATGATTGGCTGACTTTCAGCCAATTTTAATATGGCGATTAGGGTTGGGGGGGTTCCATGGGTCATCTTTCAATATCTCCCCTACTGTAGCCACTTCATTTTGTAGCACACCGGATTTTTAAAAAGCATCTGACATTCCTTATGGTACAGTTAATATTTTAATTAAAACAGTTCATGTTTATTACATTTTAGGAATTTCAATACAAAATTGTTTTTCCATCCCTTTATGTAAAATGGGCGTGGTTTATGGATAGGGCCTGTGCTGAGGGGTTGGGTTACAGGTACCAGGCTCCTGAGATGTAAATCTGTCCCAGGTTACGGGGGCATTTTTACAGAGGCTCTTACGACCCATCTATTTACAGTCTCCCGGAACTTCTCAGCGGGATTCAGAACAGTTTGGAGATAAAAAACCTCTTCAGATATTTACATGAACCTGATTTTTGTGCATCCTTATATATGGAACCTCAGAAAATGGTTTATTCTTTTGACTTATTTACCTGGCTCCGTGAAAGAAATAATATGAATATACATAGAGAATCCAGTTATTTGTAATAGTGCAGTAATCCCAAATACTTAAGTTATTCCATATACTAAACATTGAGGGTTGAAAAACTAATCCTGTTATCATTATTTTGTTTTAACAATTTGGTGAACACAAGCTACAGAACATTGTATAGTCCCAGTGGCAAATAACGTAAATATGCTATGTATTTCCGGAGGCTTCCAAATAACTACAGAACGATTCTGTGCTAAAATGAAAAAGCAGGAAAAGAAACATTGAAAGGTTATTGTTTTCTCTCTGAATTCATTCCCCCCAAACACTTTTTTTATGTATCAATTATAAAATGTCGATTTAAAGGAGAACTAAAGCAACAAAGGAAAGAATCTGAATGGATTCTATAATACCTTACTAGCAGATAGCTTTTTTACCTCTGAAATCCAAGGTCGCCTCCCTAATGAGGCAGGGTGAAGCACATTACAGAGCGGCGCTCAGTAGCCAGGCAGCTGTTTTGAATGCCAGAATTTTTTTTTCAGGTGCCAAAAAGTCTAAGAGATGGCCCTTCTGAAATCTGCAACATTTTGGAGAAATCTTCTTTCATTCTGAAGTTTTCCTAGGCATTTCCGGATTTCTACAGACAGAATTGGGTGTCCGACAGCTCAGTCTTGAAGGTTACAAGTCACTCAGTAGTTGCATATTACAGCTGTGGCAGTGAGGGAGGGGCAGAACTCACTGAGCATGTGTGACCTACTCCTGTAAATGCCACAGACCTGCATAATTAAAGAGATGGTTTCTCTTTGATACTAAATATTTCAGAGGTGAGAGATACAACTGTTAGTTAGCCATTGCAGCATGCATTCTAGGTTATTGATATTTTAGATTTAGTTCTGGTTTAAAGAGTATCAAAGCAATAAGTGGTTGAGATTTTTTGTGTGATTGGTAACTTTTTAACTTGAAACTGCACTTAAAATGTCACTTAGAATGTTTACGCCTAATCTACCTGGCCTGGTCCTGATGAAGAGGGCCACTTCCTACAGTGTACAAGCTTTGTGGCTCATTACAGAGTAACAAAATTTGGTAAGGCATTGCAAGAGAACCCCAAATAAAAATAAAAAAATAGTAACCCTTATCCTTAACCTCACTGTCTTCAATCAGTGCTTTAAAAGAAAAGTTCATTTTTCCAGAGAACTACTCCTTAAAGATCATAAATGGACATGGCTGCATTGTCTCCAGATCCATATTCAATTGAAACTACTCTGTAATATCCAGAGTTGGGGTATTGGATATTGGACTCTGTTGGAGTCAGCATTGAGGGATTGTCCCATCAGGTTGGGCCCTACCTGTTAGGGAGTTTAGCAGCCAGGGTCGCCTGTCTGTTTTATATTTTTGTACGTTACCTTTAAGTTATCTTGCATGATGCTAGTGGGAATATGCATAGATAAATAGATTGGCGCATTGCACTTTAGGTGGGGGTATATTTGGTGCTAGTGGGGGAGGTGTACAGATACTTGTATTGTGTTTAATGAACTATCAAATTTTGTGATTATTATTATGTAATGTTGATGCAATTATACACATTTGCATTTGAACGACTATACAAGTGGTTGTGCCTTTTTTCCAAGGGCCTTTTTTTACATGGAGTTCTCTTGCAATACTTTGTCAGCTTTTGTTATGGTAGCTTTCCCTTGTTGGCACCACTGTAGTTCTAGTGATCCACATCGTCTGAGTTATGGGACTGTGCACTTCTAGACCACCCTTTTTGTCAGAGTGCAGTGTCATTGGGCTGGAACTGTGGACTCTACAACGATAAAATAAATGTCCCTCTTGCATTGTGACCCACAAAACATTGTAGGGTTAGAATTGAAAGCCATAGGGCTGTCTGTGACTGAAATTAAAGAGCATTGGGGGTAGTTCATGTTCCAGGGCCTGTGGATTTGGTCAGATTTCATAAACATGTGCCTGGAGGTGATAATCTGTGTTTTCTGTATTGTTCCATATATAGTTCTTCATGTTTAATTTATTTATTATAAAGTGGTGAGATTCAAAACATTTATGCAACGGCTTTGGATAATAATGCAGTTAAGGTAATTAGATATTATGTTGTGCCGGAGGTAAGACTGGGAGAACATATGAAAATTCTTTGTGGATCTGTGGAATATGACTACAACATGCTAAGTAGGTAGATATAGTTAGTTTATTTATAATAACATTTCCATAACACACCGGTATTTTATTTTTTTTTGGTATTACTTAGTTACACAGCCTTTTTAGAGATTTTTACCACTGACCTTATAGATTTTTCATATTCCCATAATCCTCTTTTTAAATACTATATAAAAAAAACCTTTACAGTATATAAGCTTTGGCCTGTAACCTAGATCATGCTAAGCTTATTGTTTTTTTTGCCAGATAAACCATGGGGTAGTATAAGTAGGATTACAACTGTTCATTTCCTGCGCATATATTCATATCCCAAGACATTTATCTATGCAGGATGATCTGTCCCCTATTTCTTTAGTTATCCGGCCTTACATTTCAGCTGTCAATCTTGTGCTTTATCATCATGGGCAGCACGGTGGCTCAGTGGATAGAACTGAGCACTTGTTGCCTTACAGTGCTGAAGCCCTGAGTTCGAATCCACCCTTGGAGACATCTGCAAGGAGTTTGTATGTTCTCCCCATACTTGCGTGGGTTTCCTCCGGCACTCCGGTTTCCCCCACAATCATAAAGACATACTGATAGGTAGTATGTGCCAAATAAATGTGCTTAGATTGTAAGCTCTTAAAGGGCAGGGCCTAATGTGAATATATACATGTCATTTGAAGCGATACAGAAGATGTTGGCGCTATATAAACCCACAATAATAATAATATACTTGAGTACAGTTTTGCTGTAGCTGGAATGGTGACCGATTGGTATGTGGGAAATGCCCTCTCCCAGAGCTGCCTCCTAGTAATTACTGAGCATGCTTGCCCTCACAGATAGTCAGATTGAGGAGCGTTGGTAAATGCACCTACAAATGGACCTTCCTCAAAGATATAAATTATGCATATTCAGAAAGTGAGATAACCGATGCTCTTATGTGAAGCTTGAGATATGTAAAGCTCTGAGCAGAAGCTGTTTATCTGAAACACACAATTTAATAAGCATAACGTACACGGATAAATCACTCTGCTGGCGGTTTTGCCCTGAGAAGCAATTAGATGTAAAATATAGTTTGGATGGTTTTATTTAAAATTGCAATTCCCAGATGTCACCAATAGAATGACAATAATCTGTCAGACTGTGCCAACAATAGATAGTCAACCAGGGTGGCCTTTGGGCTATATCTGTATATCTGCACTGCTATCCGATATGAGCCACCTTAATTGACATTAATGAACCCCCCCCATACATTTACATATAAATACATTTATCTATCTTTGTTTATTTTGTGTATATATATTTGTCATTTATTTTGTAAAACTGATTTTAGTTGTGGGATCTGCTTGTATACAACTATTAAGCAGGCCATACACAGCATTGAAGAATTTGATTGAAATAGTCAAAATATCAATGATATACCGTATATTGAAGATCAGTCAGAATGAACATTAATCTTTACCACTATGGCTGGTTTAAGCTTTAGATCTATTACATTTAGACAGCCCAACTTACAAACGTTCCCGCAATGTTCTGGACAACCACCCTAACAAGTCTATGGCCAGCTTAAGGTCTGTTTTTTAGCCCAATTCGGGTACTTTGATCAAACCAGACTGAAATTGAATACCTCCCTCCTCGTTATTCAATTGACTGCAGAATGATTTTAAAACGTAAGCAGGTGGCCAGTTAATTTTCCTTTTGATGTGGGACAGTGCAAGCAGCAGATGATCAATGACCACATAGCTTTAACATAGCATCAAGCAGTTCAAAACTACAATGACAGCGGTTTAATTGATTCTTGATTTGATTTCTGCTGAAGAATGAGTGGTGGAAATGTGCTCACTGAACAGGGACTTACTATTGATTGTTTGGGCCACCAATGAATCTGCGTATGGCTTCCTTAAGGATTATCTATATTTGGCCTAACTTTGTTCCCTTGCATTCAGTTTGGTGTTTGAATTTGGTATTACCAAACCCCCCCCCCCAAAAAAAAAAATGTAATTTAAGGTGCAGAAAACTTGAAAGGCGCAGATAAAGATTACACACGGACAGGCTGCTACTCTTCACTTTTCTGGACTTTCATCAGGCCCTGCAGGACAACCATAAGGAGAAGATGAGAAAGGTACGGATCTTTTAACCCTACACAGTGGGGCAAATTTTAGTTGGGGGAGGGGGTGGACATGCCCTTAAGGACCCCCCTGTGTTTTTAATATCTATTTAAAGGGACACTAAAGTCCCATAATCCAGAAAATCAACTCTGTGCCATTCGTTTGTATTATTCACAGGGAGGTGAGAACGCTTATTCTCACCTCCCTGTGAATAATATTACGCTCGGGGGACCTGGAACTTACCTTACCGCCGCTCCACTCGCAGCCGCTCTGTCGCGACCGCGCGCCCTATCTTAGGTGCATGCGCGCCAATACAAAAGATAGAGCGCGCGATCGGGAGAGAACAGCTGTTCAGTGAAGGAGCGGCAGTAAGGTAAGTTCCAGGTCCCCCGAGCGTCCTATTATTCACAGGGAGGTGAGAATAAGCGTTCTCACCTCCCTGTGAATAATAGAAACGAATGGCACAGAGTTGATTTTCTGGGTTTAGTGTTCCTTTAAGTGGCTTCGTACACACAAAGATGCGTCATATTAAGGCAGTGGGTTTTCTTAACAACTTTCTTTTTTCAGTTAATTAAATGGACAATTGTTTTCACTAAAGTTGCTGCCTTTGTTTGCAAACAGTGTAATTGGGTGTTCCCGGACTGTTTTACAGATGGGTTGTGCAGCTGTCTGCTAATAGCCTGTCCATTTGATCCCTTTAAAATTGTAGGTTCTTGGAAATAAACCGTGAAGGGTGCTTACCAGTACATCGTTATTTTGAAGTCATGAGAAGCTGGAATTTGGCAGAGAAGGCGACCCTTGCAGTTCTATAATTATCTTTACCACTCGGCTAGTTGACAATTCTTCTTAAGCAAATGAAAATTATTTCAATTCCTGACAATGACTTTTAGATCCTGCACAGAAGGACCCATGGGGTTTATAAGTGGATTGTAGATGGGTATAAAAGAACATGACTTGGGGAAATTAGTGGCATTGTTAAAGAAATGGATTCATTATAGATATGTTATATTACGTTAGATCGACTAGACTTGAAGTTTAGTTATTTTTTGCTTGTTTTGCTAGTCATCCCACTGGATCTCTCAATACAGAATGACTTGTACAAGAATATGTTGGCTAAACATTCTGTTACAATGCTGTTTTGATGCCTCAAGCTGGGTACACCATTCCGATAAAGGGCCAATCCTATTGGTACCTACGGTACTAAAGTATAGGAAGTCGGCCTCGGACATTCTCCCTATACTTTATATATACTTTATATAGGGAGAATGATCAAGACTGTATGTACTTCCATCTGTCAAAGAAGACATACAGAAACATGCAACAATAAAAACAACAATACCCTGGGCAGTTTTGATAACACCTCCTAGCTATAATGCAATCAACACCTCGCAGTCAGAAGGTCCCTAACACCTGGCTGTGATATGCTAATTGGGACTTTCCAGGGTAGATAATTGACACAGATCCTTGTACAAGTCATTCTGAATTGAGAGATCCAGTTGGATGTCTAGCGAAACTCCTTCAAGAACTAAACTGTTCTTGAACAAGTCCATTCTAACTGAATACAACAGATATATTATGATTTGGGTAAATGAGATCCTTCACAAGCATATTCATTATAGAATCAGTATGTACTGCGATACATACGTGTATAGAACGTCATTGATAATGTATTCTCAATAGATATTCAGCATTAGGGCAGTAACCTAAAGAGCACCGCAAAGGCCACGATTGGTTCCCTCCAGTACAAATACCACAGAAGTAAACAAAGATAGGTGTCCACCTGTATAAAAAAAAACAAAACGTATTTGTCAGTCTCTTGCTAGAAAGCATGGTGAACATCTAGGCTGGGTACACACGGGAAGATATTTCATTCTCAACCAATCCCTAGCCTGTATATCTGTGAGAAGAACTTAACTGACCTAAATTTACATTATACAATCACCATGTCTGTTAAGCTTTAATGGAGAATTATACATACGCAGTAATCCCCTCCCCCTCCTTTATTAACATATGTTCTCAAATATCAGAAATGGGAGAATCGTCCGTGACACTGACTGTGGGAGGAGCCAAAAAAAAAATTACTGCATGTGTAATATTTTCTTTAAACCAAGTGTTCTTGCAATAAAATGGGGATGGGAAAGTACATCATATAACTGTATAGAAAGGTCATTTATTTTTTTTATGGACAAATCACTTTTGAATCAAACACCATAATCCCATGTGCTTCCTGATAGATTTACTCATCATGGCATACAGTGAATCTGTCAGCGTGTGATAAATATGTTCCATCGACTAACATAGCTTGAACAGAAGTGATCCAACAAAAACTGGTGTAATCTGTCTTCTTTTGTTTTGTAACACTAACTATTTTAAATGAAAAAAAGTTGTTTACAATTTGCAAAGATTTGTTTAATGAGACTAACTGATCATGTAAAGGATTGCTCCACTTTTGTTTTTCCCCCGAATTGAAGCCTGAAAATTTGTGATTAAAGCTTCCACTGGTCTTCCTATGTTATTTATAATAGAAAATAAATTATTTTTAAATATTTCAGTAAAGAAATGCCTGCAGGTAATGCCCGCCCCCTCCTCTAGCTCATTGGACTTAGACGTGCTCAGTCTGATTTACGCAGGGGAAGAAAGAGGACTTATTCAATCGGATACATGTATCTCTCTGTGCTACAATGGGGGAGGGGGAAATAAATATGTAATAAAAGTTTTTCACTTGGAGATCTCCTTACATTAAATTGCTGGATGAAGGAATCTAATAATCTAAGGAAAGGGGGGTAAAGCTATAGAAAACAATATATTTCTAGAGTATCCTCCCTCTAGGTTAGGCTTTGTACACACATCAATGTCTCGACCACTGTGAATAAACTACAGCCGCTCCCATTAAATTTACCCAGGGTGAGTACCCAATGTTTTGTTCCCTCCCGCTAAATATACCACAGCCCCTCCCATTAAATGTGTCTTGCTCCTCTTTTCAGTTCCAGTCTGCTTTAGTCTGCCAACCATTACCCTAGGCTCACCATACTATGATGAGGAGCAGAGCGAAGCAGAGGAATTCATACATTGGATAAGCCAAACCGACCAATATTTTTCGTATATTGGTTGGGTGGAAGAATCATCGACGACCGATGTCTTGGGCGGTTGGATGTGATGGTAAATCATGGACGATCATGTGATCTCCTATGGACCATGCGATCGCTCCCTGTGAACTGTCATCTGCATCGACGACAATTCTATGTCCTGATTACTATAGCCCTATATATTGATATATATATCAGCAGAGAGACTGACCTGTTTAAAAGGAAGTGAGTCACTTGTGCCCTTCCTGCCTCATAAGGATTCAGTTCAGTATCAGTAAGTCATGAATAATTGATGGGATTTTTCAGTCTAGCAATGGGTAAAATACATTCATCTCCCCTGGAGTCTGTTTATCTTTCGAGTAGGACATGTAGGAGAAGAAAGCTTATTATTGATTCCCTCTTGGGATGGTGGAATTTTTTATTATCTAGTGAATGCAGCTTTGGGCCGCTGTACATACGTTATACGCAGATAGTTAATAATTTAAAGGGAAAACACTCCAATGTGTGTGTACGTAGCATTGTGCTGCTGTTCATTGTCTGTAAAATAGATAGTAAAGTATGACAGCTGTGCTTACAATATAGTGAGAATGTCCTTTGTCTATAAATAGCTTTTAATTGCCCAAATAATTGACAGATCTATACACATGCACAGCTTGAGTCATATTCATAAAGTATCACTGTCAAATCAAATATGATACTTCCATGTTATTCTCTATATATAGCGTCTATATTGGATCAGTCTCATAAGGTACGAATATGTATATATTGACTGTATGTATGTATATCGATCTACCTACCATCTATCCATTTTATCTATTTCTCTTTATCTACCTCTCTGTCTATCTATTCATATCTATTTCCTTGTGACAGTCTATTTCTTTGATCTATCTATATGTATGTCTATCTATCTACCTGTCTATCTATCCATATCTATTTCCTTGTGTCTGTCTATCTGTATTTGTCTGTGTTTCTGCTTATCAATTATCTCTGTCTGTCTATCATCTATCATCAATTTATCATCTTACTATCATCCATCTATCTATCATCTATATCTATTCCTCTGACTGTTATCTATCCAGTTCTCTATCTAGTTATCTATTTATCTTTCTGCCATCAATTAGCTATCTCTGTCTATTTGTCTGTAACTAATTATCTACTTATCTAATTCCCTATCTGTCGTTCTATCTATTTATCTGTCCATCCATTCCTTTGTCTGACTATTATCTATTTATCCTTCTATCTATTGGTCTATCCATTCATAAACTTTGCATATTTTTTTCTTTGAATTTTAAAATCTTGCATTATTTATTTATTTTTTTCTTGCTGCTTGTTCTGTATTAATATTAAAGGCTTACTTTAAATTGTCTCTATATTAAATTACTCTTTCTTTCTCACACCCAATAAGCACGT
The DNA here is from genome assembly GCA_019447015.1 of Hymenochirus boettgeri. Classification (NCBI taxonomy): domain Eukaryota; kingdom Metazoa; phylum Chordata; class Amphibia; order Anura; family Pipidae; genus Hymenochirus; species Hymenochirus boettgeri. Next base: position 287,233,888 of record CM033473.1, read on the forward strand.
AGTTATTAAACAGGAAATCAATTTTAATTCCATTCTGAAAAACCTTGTTTAAAAAAATGACTTTTTTCCCCCCCCTCTTTTCCATCACTGAAGTAATTACATTCCTGTATGGCTATACTTGATGACTCAAATGGATGTTTTCAAACAAAGCAAGCAAGCACACACCATCCAACATTTACCCTTTTAATAGGTACACTTCTAGAAACCACACGCGAAATAATGGAGGAAATAATGAGATTAACATGATCCTAGCACAGCTCTGTGCAGTGCATTATTTTTTTTACATGATCGTATAGGAAACTGGATTATTTAAATCATATCCATAAATAATACTTCAGATAAAATGGTTTGTGAGGGATTGCCTTTAATCTGTCTATTAAAGGGACACTAAACCTCTTTTATTAAGTGCATGAAATCTGTATCTATTATTCACAAGGAGATGAGAACGCCTATTTCAACCCCCCTGTGAATTATAGTTAGCCCGGGTAACAGTGCTACACTCACCTACTGGTGCTCCACTCGTGGCTCCTTCCCAGCTGACTGTCCTGATCGCGCGCCTATATTTTCTATTGGTACACATACACCAGAGATAGACACTCGGTCAGGACACAGCGCCATCTGCTGGGAAGGAGTCGCGAGTGGATTGCCAGTAGGTAATTATTGCACTGTTCGTGATCTCACCTCCCTGTAAATAATAGAAACAGATTTCATGTACTTAACGAAGTACATAAAATCTATTTAGTGTCCCTTTTAAATAGGTAATGTGAAATACAGTAAAGGAATAGTCTCTTTATAAAAAGGGTACAGTTTCCTTTATTCTACAAGACCTGCTTTAAACTATGAGGACATTGTCATTATGCCGAGATCTTCTCTCTATCCCTTTGTGGTATTGAGCTATGAACTAGCAAAATCACAGAAGGATTTCTCTCGCCGTGCATCGCTCATAACATCACGGGAACCTTGACCCCTGTAGAAGTACCTGTAATCTGCTTATAAATATTTTCTGCTGGCAGGGGTAAGTAAGAATTCAGTGGCCTACAGATGGAATTGCTTTGACCTTCTATCATCATTTTTTTCTTCTTCTGCAGAAATCTGAACGTTCCGTAATAAATCAGGAAATAGTCATTGCACTTGAGGATGATCCATCTTTATCATTTTCCTTATATAGTAAATGGTCACTCTAACAGACAGCATCCTAAAGGTGCCACCAAAGTAGAATGTCTATGGGGAACCTTTACTTGTTTATCTATCTTGTTTTATCTACATACTTATCCTTCAGCCTATATAGGTGAAGGTTTGTAAACATGGGCAATTTCCGTGTGATCCACCAGGAACATCATTGCACAAAGGGCAATTATCGCCTTGCAGCAAAGAGATTGCAGGCTGGTGTGTATATTGTGTATATTGAGCCAACAATGTAAGCACAGGGGTGCCGATCCCTTACCATACTAAGGGATGTGTAATATGTGTAATCTGATCCACTCCAACCCCTGCAATATGCAACCCTGCCCATTTCTGCAGAATCAAAAATTCTACAATTGGGTGGCGAGTGGGTACAGGCTACCCCTGACAATTAGATATATGTCCTAACAGAGTTCCAAGAGATGTAGGAGGAACAGTTGTCTTGTTCTCAAGAACCATGTGGGGTCTTCCATTTTCTCTCCCCATTCAATTGTACAAGATAAATTGTGGTTTATGCCTAGCTAAAAAAATATAATGCAAAAAGTCTGCTCATGGCACAGCTGGAAACTCTCCCTCTCTACCCCTGCCTACTTCTCCACCCCTGCCTCCTTCTCCACCCCTGCCTACTTCTCCTCCCCTGCCTCCTTCTCCACCCCTGCCAACCTCTCCACTGTGATTCCCCTCCCATGTCTGAACTGGGAGGATGAGCTGGAGCCATTAGCAGCTTTTTGACAGCTGAATTACAGGGAAGAGTACTGACTCCTCCTACCCCCTGGAAAATCTAGATTTTAAATGCAAATTTGTTTTGCCACTAAATAAGATATAATTCCTCACTTCATTTTATTTTGTAGCTGGTGATTTTAACCAACCAGATAACAAGAATGTTAACTGCTGATTGTTTTCTATGGGTTACTCTACTAAAACATAGCAAGCACATGGCTAAAGCTGGGTACCCGCAGGCAGTGATTCAGCCCAGCCGACCATTCAATGCGATCGACTGGTCCACAGATTGGTTGTGGCAGCGCCACTTCTGATCATTCGGCGAGACTGGTCGTGCGATCTTCTGTGGCTTTTCAGCCATGTACGATTAGTCTTCCTTCCCATACACCTGGAAAACCAATTCTAAATATATAAGTCGGTTGGCCTGAAATGTCTGCCCGTGTGTACGCAGCCTAAGGCTTCGTTCACAGCAGACAAGTTTCGACACAAACGTGTGTTATGGTCCATTGACCAAGTCCATAAAAAATGCTGACCGCATTTCTGTCCGGAAACGGTCTCTGTTTCTATTTCTAGTGCGAATGAAGCCTTAGAATGGAGAGATATCACCTGTAAAGGAAATTTTACTATTGGCTCCCTATATTTTAATATAGCATCTGCTGCTTGTGTAGCCACTAGACGAGAGGGGGATCGGAAACGTCTTATTTGCAGATTTATAGCAAATACAATGTATCTGTTCTATATCTACAAAGTGTATACCCAGGCATGCTGGGAATTACAGTTCTTTAAACCCAAAGCTGAGGCAGGAGAAGATTTGCTTGTGTTCTAGTAGGCTCACGGGAGCATAGTGTAATAAACTGCTCTTGGTTAACCTTTGGAGTCCCTGTTTGTCTGGCTTGGATTAGAAGATCCGTTTAAAGGCCAGACACGCTGCGACGGTTGGCGTTTTTCCCACTCTTGCTCGTTTATTTTCTGTGAATGGATTAGGAGATTGGGCAGGTTGCCCGTAACACTGAAGGCATCTCTGCACTTTTTATCAATGGACACTACTGTTTATCAGATCAGTAATGAGCCAGCACCATCTCCCATTTACAGCCTGTTAATCCCTTTCAGCTGGTGGGGTCGCCCTTGCGTTACCTTGTCAGCACGTCTCCTCTTGGATAGAGACATCTCGCACACCCCCATAGTCTTTGAGCTTGTCTCGCGAACAGCAGGGTGAAGTGCAAACACGATCAACCCTTTTAATACTGAGAGTTACAAGGGAAAGACGAGCAGGCCGGAGGCCACCGATCCACCGTAGGTTGCAATCAAGGAGTGTTACCATGGAAACTACGCAGCAGTTGTCGGAGTCAAAGAACAAAATACACCGGGAGCTTCAATTTTTATACCGTGTGAGAGCACCACCGATGATAGAGGGGAGGGCAGATAGCAAAAGACTTGGAGCCATCATCTCGATAAACAAGTGTACTACTTAGCCTTAATAGACTATAATGGGCTGTTGCAAAATCAGGATCGTTGGTACAAGTAGCACGTAACAAGGATCAAGGGCATATGGATGGCAGTGCATGGGGACTATAGCATTAAATTAAACCTCCCCTTTCATTTGATGCGAGCAGGATGAGGACCTAAAATACTAGGAAGAACTGTTAATTTAAAGGGACAATAATCCTGTATTTTGAACAATGATGCTGTGGAAACTATAATTAACACCAAGGTATGAGACTATATTCCTACCGAATAACATACCGCGGTCCGGTGTGTGTGTACCACAGCCCACTTGCATTATGCTGCATACAGGGAGGTAGAAAAATGCTTTCCTAGCTACCTGTGCATTATTGTTTGTCTCCACCCCATTTCTTCTGCCTCCAACACGACCTATGGTCATACATAGTGTTATTCTTGCAGTCTTCCAATGACCCCACTCACCTCAATGGGATTGAACAAAACCATAGTGGGGAGCTCTGTTTATTTATATTTTTTTAATGCTACTGACCATGCATGCAACAATCCAAATTGTACAAAATTAACATAACGGCCAATGATCGTAGTTTTTCCCCCTGCCTATCAGACTAATTAAAAAAGTACAGATGGAATCTCCGCCCCGTTCTAGGGAGTTGTAGTCCGGATGGTCAAAAGGTAGAATGGGGGTGGAGACCTGATTTGCTGAAAGACGTGCCGCGATCAACCAATGGAATCAAGACACCGTTTAAAGGTCCGCTTCCACGAGGAACATGAGCCATTTTGATAATTGCAGCAAGGAGAAATATTTTCCTCCCTTTCCTCCCCCCTAATTAGGCTGCAGAGGTCAATTTGTCACAGCAAGGAGGGTATGTCCTTGCGTGGGTACGAGAAAGGTCAGAGCTGTTACATGCCCTCTGATAAAGCAGTGTTTGGCATTCAAGTTCGAGCTACAGCTTGTGGCTAATAATTGAAATGTTGATAATTAAATGCAAGGCATACATTAATAATTATGCAATATTTGCATATGTTAATAGGTAAAAATAAAGCCGTGGCCACCCACCCATCCAATAAGAAATGAGTCTTGTGTATTTATTTCAAGTGTGTTAACAAGGAGTAAGATCATTCCTTCCCCAGTCTTGTATGATACCCGGTGTCACACAATCGGTATTGGTGCATGTATGGGCACCACTAAGCTCTCGGTCAAACTAGAAATTTCTAATTGCAAATAATCAGATGGAGGCTGTCTTGGTGTGATAAGGCAAGAATACTGTAGGTCCCAGCATCCCCTGTGAGCCTTTCAGTGATGAAGGACATGTTCTAAATATAGAACAAATGCTGGTTTTCAGGATTTAAAAAGCCTGTTTGGGGAAGGGGAATGGATACAAATAAAGAACGAAGTAAGAAGGTGAAATCTTTTGGACGTTTTGACTAAACATGGAATGGAAACTGAGAGTAAGGGATAAGCTACACCACTAACGTTCACGCTTGGGATCTGCAGCACAGTGCATGTGGGTGATGCAAATGGCTGTCATAGCGTGGCCTCGGCCCGAGAGCAAGAAATTCAAATATAAAAACGTATTAATAACATACATAAGCAAATACATTTATGGAAATTTAAATGGTGTCCAGTACACCTCCCTCTATTAGAAAGTACCCAGGATGAACTAAACTACCCAACAGACAGACGTAAGGGAAACTAACATATGACACAATAATAGGTCACTAATATAAAAAAACACACGATCTAGTAGAGATTAGTTTTTGTTTCTGTTATTATAATGTTTTATTGTTATTTAAATATAAAATGAGAATTGGTAAACAAAACAATTAAAATCACAAGTTGTAATCTTATACCGCTATCTAAAGATGTATAATTTACAATACAAATTGTATTTCACTGCATAATACTCTTCAATGTGATATGTGAATGTTCCATTATTTATAACCAATTCACGAATTAAGTGTGTTAAAAATAAATAAATAAACAAACTACTAGGTCCTCACCCCTGGGTTTAGCTTGTAACTCCTGCACTAACCTGTTAAAGTTGAGATCGCAACTTGTCTTCCAATGTTCTTCCATGTTCCTATCTCACGGCACTGAGATAGGAAGTCACCAACTAGGAATGGGTGCATTAACCTAATAGTATTTAATCAGCATTTAAATTATGCATTTTTGGAATGAAGTCCTGTCAGAGTTTGAATATGTTGATAGAGGGAAGATGGATTAAGGTTAGTAGTGGTCACTTTCCAGGGGTTAATACCTCCAGGGAAATGTTGCCAGTGGGTTGGAAAAAGTGCCATTCAACATAAGGCAGGCTGTGAATGTTTTGTGTCTGAGACAGTCAAATGGCAGTATCCATTGGTAAATTCAAGTTAAGGACCCAGTATTTCCAAAACACTTTACCACAGTTGCTGAGTAAAGTTATCAAAAAGACAGAGCATAGAAAATGGAATGTTCACTGCCACTTTCTAACATTCTAATTAGTTGCCATGGTGTTCCTATTCCTCTGTTACAAAACAATGTAATGTGTGAAATCCACATACATTCCACACAATTAAAAGCACCACTTCTTACCACATGTTTATTTTACTAATAATCGGATCTAATTGCCGGCAGCTAAAAGGTCTTGACTGTTTCTTTCCCACAGTACTCTGCGTTAAGAATTCACTTACTAGCACAATCCATATTCTGGCTGGTAGGAAATGGTAGAACAAGGAGTATGGGAGATCTGACTGCAAGGAGACCTTTAGATATATTAAAGGAGATTTATACTCATGCAGTTATTAACTGCTTTCTGAGTGTAACTGCCAGTTTTCAAGCCACTCCCCCTCCATTAACATACATGTTCTCCAATGTTAGAGATGGAGAATCGTCAGTGACCATGACTGTGGGAGGAGACAGAAATAGGTCAGTTGCATGAGTATAAATCTCCTTCAAATTAATTACTTGAAAACTTGTTAATTCAAGGATTCAGGCATTACTCTATGTTGTTAATGCTATGATTACCATAAATCTCTGATGTGATGTCCTCAATAACTAGTTCTAGATAATCATTGCTGGCACTGCTAAATGTAGATGCACAGTGATGTCTTGGTAAAATCTGCAAAAAAAAAAAAAATGAATAGCTGTAAAGGAAGGGTCAGTCAATAAATAATAAGACTTGGATGGATGGGCTTCCTATTTTCAGACTTGTGACTTGACATGCTGGAATAATGTTAGCCATAAAGCGTGGCCAATAGTGTGTTCTATAAAGTGTAACCTATTTTTTTGTCATATTCATATTTTAATGCCAATTTTCAACATTATCAATTTGAAGAACACATAAAAAACGAAAACATACTGGTCAGCGTCATAATAAAAGTACTAGTAGTCAGATTGCGATATACTGTGTAGAGGAACATAGAATTCTTGGGAAATAAGTTTGGTACAGATTATACATTGCAGTTTCTGCACTACGCGTATCTATATTTTTTGCACGTTTTTGTATTGCCTTTTACTTTACACAGTAGGTCCCCTTGTTTAGCACAATAACAATCTACTGTATGCATTTCCTTTAACAATCCAGCACATTCTTTTTAACCATGTTTAAACTCCCACATGCAGCACTTCAGCTGTCATTCATTCACACATAGCTTAGCGGAATAAAACCAACATGTTTACCTTCTGAATTCATATTAGAATATATGTATTTACGGTACCTATTGGAATATATGGAATATGTCTATATACCTACTGGAATATATTGAATACATCTATAGACCTATTGGAATATATTGAATACATCTATAGACCTATTGCAATATATTGAATACATCTATAGACCTACTGGAATATATTGAATACATCTATAGACCTACTGTGAATATATTGAATACATCTATAGACCTACTGGAATATATTGAATACATCTATAGACCTATTGCAATATATTGAATACATCTATAGACCTATTGGAATATATTGAATACATCTATAGACCTATTTCAATATTAGAAATACATCTATAGAACCTAAAATTGGATATTGAATACATCTATAGACCTATTGGAATATATTGAATACATCTATAGACCTATTGCATATATAGAATACATCTATAGACCTATTGGAATATATTGAATACATCTATAGACCTATTGGAATATATTGAATACATCTATAGACCTACTGGAATATATTGAATACATCTATAGACCTATTGGAATATATTGAATACATCTATAGACCTATTGCAATATATAGAATACATCTATAGACCTATTGGAATATATTGAATACATCTATAGACCTACTGGAATATATTGAATACATCTATAGACCTATTGGAATAATTGAATACATCTATAGACCTATTGCAATATATAGAATACATCTATAGACCTATTGGAATATATGAATACATCTATAGACCTATTGGAATATATGAATACATCTATAGACCTACTGGATATATTGAATACATCTATAGACCTATTGGAATATATGAATACATCTAGACCTATTGGCAATTATAGCATACCTGGTATCTATAGACCTATTGGAATATATTGAATACATCTATAGACCTACTGGAATATATTGAATACATCTATAGACCTACTGGAATATATTGAATACATCTATAGACCTATTGCAATATATAGAATACATCTATAGACCTATTGGAATATATTGAATACATCTATAGACCTATTGGAATATTTGAATACATCTATAGACCTATTGAATTATAGAATACATCTATAGACCTATTGCAATATATGAATCATCTATAGACCTATTGGAATATATTGAATACATCTATAGACCTATGGAATATATTGAATACATCTATAGACCTATGGAATAATTGAATACATCTATAGACCTATTGGAATATTAGAATAACATCTATAGACCTACTGGAATATATTGAATACATCTATAGACCTATTGGAATTATGAATACATCTATAGACCTATTGAATATTAGAATACATCTATAGACCTATTGGAATATTGAATCATCTATAGACCTATTGGGTAATTATTGAATACATCTATAGACCTATGGAGTATATGAATACTCTATAGACCATTGGAGTATATTGAATACATCTATAGACCTATTGGAGTATATTGAATACATCTATAGACCTATTGAATATATTGAATACATCTATAGACCTATTGGAGTATATTGAATACATCTATAGACCTATTGGATATATTGAATACATCATAGACCTATTGGAGTATATTGAATACATCTATAGACCATTGGAGATATTGAATACATCTATAGACCTATTGGAATATATTGAATACATCTATAGACCTATTGGATATATTGAATACATCTATAGACCTATTGGAGTATATTGAATACATCTATAGACCTATTGGAGTATATGAATACATCTATAGACCTATTGGAGTATATTGAATACATCTATAGACCTATTGGAGTATATTGAATACATCTATAGACCTATTGGAATATATTGAATACATCTATAGACCTATTGGAGTATATTGAATACATCTATAGACCTATTGGAATATATTGAATACATCTATAGACCTATTGGAATATATTGAATACATCTATAGACCTATTGAGTATATTGATACATCTATAGACCTATTGGAATATATTGAATACATCTATAGACCTATTGGAATATATTGAATACATCTATAGACCTATTGAATATTGAATACATCTATAGACCTATGGAATATATTGAATACATCTATAGACCTACTGGTAATATTTGAATACATCTATAGACCTATGGAATATATTGAATACATCTTAGACCTATTGGAAGTATATTGATACATCTATAGACCTATTGGAATATATTGAATACATCTATAGACCTATTGAGTAATTGAATACATCTATAGACCTATTGGAGTATATTGAATACATCTATAGACCTATTGGAGTATATTGAATACATCTATAGACCTATTGGAGTATATTGAATACATCTATAACCTATTGGAATATATTGAATACATCTATAGACCTATTGGAATATATTGAATACATCTATAGACCTATTGGAATATATTGAATACATCTATAGACCTATTGGAGTATATTGAATACATCTATAGACCTATTGGAGTATATTGAATACATCTATAGACCTATTGGAGTATATTGAATACATCTACAGGCCAATTGGAATATACTGAATACATCTATAGACCTATTAAGACATTAAATATATCTATAGTAACATACAGTGTCCTGTCTGCTTCCTAGTAACATATCCTGCCTGATTCCTAATAACGCACGGTATCCTGCCTGCTTCCTAATAACGCACGGTATCCTGCCTGCTTTCTAATAACGCACGGTATCCTGCCTGCTTTCTAATAACGCACGGTATCCTGCCTGCTTCCTAACATTGCAAGATACGTTTCCAGCATAGGAGGACCTCAACTTATTGGAATTTTAACCTCATCGCCATGCTAGAAAAGGAAAGGGCAGCTTATGTTAAAATAATTCTATCCCTACCAGCTTTTATAATAACTAAGGGTCTATGTTAACCAGCCCTGGCCAATCAAGCCTGCACTCTGTAATGCTTGTGATGGATTGTTGTCATTTAAACTTCATTGCAGACAATTTTTATGATTAGGGCCTGAGATTTTGAGGTGAAATTTTCAGTTTTAACAAAAAAATCTGTTACATTTACTGCAATTTCACGAACCTGCCAGCGGAATGAAACCCACCAACACCGTACATCTCTTCTAAAAAATAGAAAGGTACAGCTAAGACCTGCTGTAGAAATCACCATCTCTACAATGATTATTCTCTTTAAGTGCCATGCACACATGTATCAGGGAATGAAATTACTCTAATTACACCTTGTTTTCACCCAGTGAACATTCATTTGAACAGCTTTACAGAAACACTTTAGAATTTTGCTCCCCAGGTTAATATGAGGTCTGTACATTTCATTGTTACAGTAAAATATTCTTTGTGCTCTGAAGGGTTCCCGCTGCTCCTCTAAAGTTCAGGGGGGACTCCTTTTACTGCGCCTCCTGCTGTAGTGAATAAAGTATCATTAATGTACTTTATCAGGCTTAAAGGGCATGTCCACCCCCAAAACTAAAGTTTGCCCCCCCACTGCTGGCCCCACAGTGTAGTGTAAAAAAAAATCCTTACCTTTTGCCTCTGCTCCTTATGGTTGTCCTGCAGTGCCTTCTGAAAGTCCAGGAAACTGAATAGTAGGAGCCTCTCTGTGTGTCATCTGGTATATGCCACTTCCCTGTCCTCCTGGAGGACTTTGGCATGCGCAGGGGTGCTCTCCCCCTTCTTCCCTTCCCCTATCCAGATCCATCGGCTCTGCAGTAACTTTTGAAAAGTAGTGTAGGAGACCCCCTGCAACCCTAGACACTAGGGTATTAAGTTAAAGTGCACATTTAGGGTTGCAGGGGGGTCCCCTACACTACAGAAAACATTTTGAGATACCCTTTAATGGTCTCATACAAATACCTTATGGGAGCATTAAAAACACTTCCTCCTGGTTGTACCTTAAAGCTCCAAGAGACCTATTCAAAGATGGCCACTTCTGGTCAGCTTACAGCATGCTTGCTCCTCCACGATCAATCTTAGGCTGAATACACACAGGGAAATTATTTGTCCCGACCAAGCGTTTGCTAGTAGCGAGCGATCGAATAGGGGAAATGACTGTCGGTTGCGGCAGAGAGTTTGTGTGACAATAAGCCGGTATTTACCAACTGGCCCAATCATCTCATACGGGCGACTGCTCGTCCGCAGCCGCCCCCCCCCCCCCAAAGTATGATATTTTTGGCCAAGTGACCGATATATTGTGTGTACCCAGCCTAACTCTAATGTCCACCTGTGTTACAAATGGGAGGTGTGTTGTGTTAGGTGGAGTAAGGAGCTGTCAACTGAACCAGGAGCGGACATTTTTGAATACGTCTCTCTCAGCTAGAAGATTTTTGAGTTTTTGGCACACAATATTACCCAATAAGTGGATCTGGAGGGTACCAACAACTTAAATAAATGTATTCTAATATTTATTACATTACAGAGGAACTATGGTCTCCATACAAGTGCCATCTTTTAAGAAGAGCATACTACTACATTTAAAATGATTCCAGGATCAAACTTTCAGCTGCTGTTTAAAGGGACTGTAAACTCCCCTAAAGCCAGAAAAATAACTATTTGCCGTCTGTATTATTCACAGGGAGGTGAGAACGTTTAATCTCACCTCCCTGTTACGCTCGGGGGACCTGAAACTTACCTTACAGCAGATCCACTCGCAGCCGCTCCTTCACTGAAAGCCGCTCTGTCCCGACCGTGCTCTCCTTCACTGAACAGCTGTTCAGTTAAGGAGCGGCGGTAAGGTAAGTTCCAGGTCCCCCGAGCGTAATATTATTCACAGGGAGGTGAGAATAAGCGTTCTCACCTCCCTGTGAATAATACAAACGAATGGCAAATAGTTATTTTTCTGGCTTTAGTGTTCCTTTAAATGTACTGCAGTATAAAGGGTGTTTTTTTCCTTTCTAGCACTGTGTGCTGTGACATTACCACCGCCATTAAATTTTGGGGTGGGGGTTGAACATGTATCCTACTGCTGGGACAGCATAATCCACTGCATCATAATCCCCTCCCATGAACCTCAGTAATTTTCAGTAATATGTGTACACTAGCTGTGAAATGTTATTGTAGACCTAACATTTTCCCTGGCCACTGTTGACTCCCTGGAGTCTCCTGCAATCATTAGGGTGTGTTTCTGCCGCGATAATCTCTCTATGCTTTATATATACTTTATATAGGGAGACCGTTCAAAACTGTGTGTAGCCACATCTTTTGTGAAAGATTGGTACAGTGTAATTTTGGCACATGTTAATGTCTCTCCCCATTGGTTTTATCTAGAACATATGGGTCACTTGGAACATGTATACACATTGGAATAAACATTCAAAATGAAAATGGGTTAAAACCATCAGCTGTCAGGAACAGGGGTAACAGCCACCAGGAGAGCTGGAAAATGTTGGTCCACAAATGATTCATTGATGAGAATGACCACAGAATAAGGAGAATTTCTCAGCACATTTTACATTCTGTGCACAAATCATTTCACCATAATTCCTGCAGTTAAAAATAATTACATCATTTAGTAGACAGATGCTGAGTTCTCCTCATAAATATTTCCAGAATGTTGTTGATTTGTCAGACTGTTCTAAATGACAGTTTCGTCTGATCCTGATTTGAATTCGTGTCTCAGATTTTGTTGGAGTACTGTGTTTCTCAATTTATCAAATACCACTGGATGGACAGAAATATTTATGGTGGCCATACACTAGTAGATTTCTTCCTGATGGTAAAAATGCCAAATGACTTTCTGTTATGTTACAAGAAGCTTAGTCCTTTGGTGCTTCTGACTCTCAGTGGAACTTTGTTTATACAAAAGGCAAAGTTTTAGAAGACTATGAAAAATCTAACTTCAATAAAAGTTCTTATCGTTTAAAATGGTGCTAATTTTGCCCCAACCAATCAGATCTTATTTAACATTTGAAAGCTAACCGTTCAAAACTGTGTGTAGCCACTAAATCTAATATTAAATTATTGTTCAAAGTTCTACAATTAACAATTTTTTTTAAAACCTCTTTTTGAATAGAATCCGCCTTTTCTAATCTATTGAATTTGTTTTTACTCCAGGTCAGAGCTGAAGTGATAAAGCTATATACACATGTTAGAGGGGATACTTTCCCATCATGCAATTCTCACATTCTGCCACTATTTGAGCTAAAGCAAAATTTCAGACAGCAGAACAGTTTATGATAATAAAGCACTTGTTTGACAGTTGACATGTAAGATGTTTTTAATTATATCTAAAGAAATAGGTGATAGTTGGGAAGAATTATAGTTTCCAGTAATGGGCAATTAAAAAAAAAAAAATATTATAGATAGCCTTTAAAGCAGATTTATTGAAGGGTATGTCCACAGTAAAATTGAATTTTTAATATATCATTCCCCATAGGCTCCCAGCCCCAACCGCATTATTTATTTTTTTATAAAGCCCCCCAAACTCTACTTACCTCCCCTCTTTCCTCCGACGCGCTCCCGGATTTCCTCGCAAGCAGAGGGGCGGGACCAGCAGCCGCGTCTGTGATTGGCTGAGCGGCAGCTAATCACGGACGCGGCTGCCGGCTGCTCACTTCCGCGTAGGAAAGCGGAGAGGTAAGTAAAAGTTTGGGGAGCTTTATAAAAATTATGCGGTTGGGGCTAGGGGAAATGGGGGAAGGAAATATAAAAGGGGATTAACGCTAGGCGGAGGGATAGCAGAATGGGAGGGGGAGGGAGGGGGGAAGAAGGGCTGCAGTACGCATGGCAGTGATCTCCGGGAGGCCAGGTAGCAGGCAGTGTCTTATATGGACTTGCTAGCCTCCTGGTGGGCAGTTTTTGGGACTTTGGGGGGGGACTACAGGAGAACCAGATAGAGCTGGGATGTGAGGTAAGGATTAAACCACACTACATGGTGGGGCCAGTAGTTGGGGGGATTATAGTTTTGGGGGTGGACATGCCCTTTAATCTTTCACAAGAGGGAGGTGTGTACATACAATAAAAATTATAGGGCAAAATTTTTTCCAAAGACGCGCCACGGTGCCCTGTGTAAAGAACATGTTACCAATACGTTGTAGAACTTCATCATCCCTGTGTGATACTAGTAAATATTAATGATGAGCTACTTGTTATTCCTTGAGCTACTGAGTGTACAAACTGTGGAGGGTCAAAGAAAATACTGTCAAACAGGAGAAACCTAATGAGATGTTTCTGCTTCTCTCCCAGGACTTCTTATGGAACGGCTTCTTCATGTACGGGATGATTGATTCAGTCATGCTAGAAGCAGACTAGTGTGAAATAATGTCTCTAGTGTGTGGAACATGACATGCTGTCTGCTCTGGGCATGGAAGGAAAATACATCCCTCCTATTATAATAAAGAAATGCACGCAGTTAGCAAATAGCCCCACAATTTGGCAATGTATTTATCGTCATTCGAATCATCTAACGAGATTCAAGGATAGAACTTGGTGTTTAAACAGCTTTCTGCTTCCTTGGGTTACGGATGCATAAAAACTAGATTATTGCTTAAAGGGTAACTGTGGTCTCCATACAAGTGTTGTCTATTTAAAAGAGCTCTCTTACTCCTTTTGCTAGATCAAGTTAAAGGCTTGTAAAGTTGCACTTCTTTGTCTGTCCTGACAGTATGAGTCTGTGACATTCACATGATGTTCTGTTTAAGAAGCTCCACCCCCCCCCCCCCAAATATAGTTACAGACCTGCTACCATTCTGTCCTTACCTCTAACTATGGGCACCTTAGGGAGTGAAAAACAAATTCTAAGGCTTTTGGCTAGCTTTTAAAGGGTATCTCCAAATTTAATATAGTGTAGGGGACCCCCCAACCCTAAACGCTAGGGTTATAACTTTAAAATAAGCCCAGAAATAGACTTACCCACCTTCATGCCCTCTGCCTCTACTGCTACTTCTTGGAACGGAGTAGCAATCGGTGCTGGATGCCGGTTAGTAGAGGTAGCAAGGTCGGGTAAGTCTATTTCTGGTCTCACTTTAAACTTATAAACCTAGCATTTATTATCATTGTGATTCACTAAACAATTTGGATGTAGGGTTAATAGGTTTGTGCCTTGCATCAAAACTGCCCAATCAAGACCCCTTTCTAACATTTGCAAGATAATGTAAGGACGGGTTAACTAAATATTGCAATATTGCCAGTCTGAGAAAATGTGGCATGGCAAACCTGTGTGCTTTGCGGGTCACATGTTTCCCTGCCCAGCCCCACCCGGCTTTTTCATGCCACCCGGCTAGAAAAAAAATCTGCGGAGAACACTGGTATGTGTGAATTGAATGGCAGATATTCCACCTTGACAAATGTGCCTATCACCACTCCCACCCCTGGCAGTCTCATAATGAAAAATGGTTTTGCTTCATCTTTGAAGGGGCACTAAACTGTAAAATATGGCCCCAAATGAATATCTAATACATATGGAGACTGGAGCAGTTGCTCCTATCTTGTATTGTTACTACCAAGCCATGATTATCGGTGTAAAAGATAGCAAACACTGCGCTGCAGACTCCTGACGCAGCCTGTGATTTATTATAGATGCGTATATGCGCATTAGGTTACACAGGAGAGGGGAGAGGAAGGGGGCTGCAGATAGCAATAACAAGTAACAATAGGAGGCTCCTGTCTCTAATGAATTGTACGTTCATATCATTTTATAGTTTAGTGACCCTAAGATGAAGCAAAGTAAAGGTTAATGTATAATTTTCCTTTACAAGCCAATGGGAATTGTCCTAAAACATTTTTTCCTTTATATGGCTAGCTTAAAGGGCATGTCCACCCCTTTTAAATGTTTTTTATATGTTGTAGGGCTAGTTCCCCCAGCCCCAACCGCTATATTATATTTGTAAGACAGTCCCCCATTCACTACTTACCTTCCCTCTCTGCTCCGCCGCAATGCCCGGCCTTCTGCTTGCACAGAATTGCAAGCAAGGGGCCAGACCGGCAGCTGCGTCTGTGATTGGCTAAGAGGCAGCCAACCACAGACGCGGCTGCCGGCAGTTCAGAACGCCAGAGGAGAGAGGGAAGGTAAGTAAAGATCGGGGGACTTTCTTATAAATATTTTATTGCGGTTGGGGCTGGGGGAACTATCCCTAATATGTGGGAAAGGGGTTTTACACGGGGGGGGGGAGGGAGTAAAGGGCTGCTCTGAGCAAGCCAAAAACCTCTGAGAGGACAGCTCAGGGGCGGAAACAATTTCATTGGTGGCCAGGCTCCTGGTGGTCAGTTTTTTAACTTTGGGGGGACATTACAGGGGAACTATTTGGAGCTGGGATGTAAGCTAAGGATTTTTAAACAGTATAGAGTGGCCAGTAGTGGGTTAAATTTTAGTTTTGGGGGTGGACATGCCCTTTAAAGTTTATGTAGCAAGGGGGATACCTTCCTTCTTCAGGTGTATTTACGGATCACTCCACCTTTCCTTGCTTGAAAACTATACGTGTAGGTAGTTCTTCAGTTCATAACTGTCCATTTTAAAATAAAACATAGCTATTCAGTACGAACTTCTTAATGCAGACTGTGTGGATAAAGACACGGAATCTGTGTTTAGCAGGATTGTTTACATTCTTTACATGCAGTAATTAGAGCTATTCTTGATACTCCCTGTATTGAAATGTTAATGACATGGATTCAGACACTTCCTGCTTCCGTAACCCCGTAATTGCTGGAGGATTCTGCTGTAACTTAATATTCACAAGCAACCTGCAATCATTCAACACCGTGCACAAGCAGAAACTCACCACTTCAGAAGGACATGTGCAATGGATAAAGTCAACATTCTATGCATTGACCGTACATTCATCTTTTATTGATTCGGTTCTTTCCTGGCTAAGGAAAACCATTAGGTGTATATATTACCTTTTCCCCTTTCTCCATGCACTGGTGCTTACTTTTCTTAAAACCGATAAGATATGGGTCTGATATCTATACAGGCCATAATTACTATAGAGATCTGTCATTGTTTCCTGCCACTTTGTGCATGATCTGCAGAAACCCAAAGGGAATCCCTGTATCCTAACAATGTGATAGAACAGAGACTGCACTTTGTCATCTATTGCTGGGTTAATGGTCGATTTGACAATGGGGCGTCCCAAGGTCAATCCTGCTCTGCCGATGGCTTGTTAAGGGGGTTTAGGGCATAACAATACTTTTCAGGAAATTAGCAGAATCGTTGTATTTATGGCTAGCTTTAAATGTCCGTGTGGTAGATATTTTTTATATTTTAATAATAGACAATGGGCTGCCAAATTCCCCACAAACTCCGCCATATTTTTTTTTGTGGTAAACAAAAACTACCTAGACCCCTCCTGCTGCAGATGGAGGAAATGATAGTTTGCTGAAAGCTTTAGGGGCTACAGGTTTGATAAACACCAATGTAGAAGACATAATGCAGGTCGGGGCCTTAAGCTAAGTACAGAAACACAGTTAATTAAAGATCCCTGTACAGACAGGTGGCGGTTCATTGACTGAGCAGACTGCATGGTTTGAGGAGGAGGAAGCAATCAAAACATATATCTGTAAGCAAGAGCCCCAAGCTGAATAAAGTTTTTTTTTTTTGAATCATACATTCACCTTTTGTAGTAATAATAGTAGTAGTGTGTTTGTATATAAACATAATTAATTGGCTCGTGGGATGATTGTGGCCCAATCCTGACTCCCAACAGATAAGGCTTTGTTCACACTAGACATGTTTTATCATGTTTGCGGTAACTGTGCCTGGGGGAAGGGGGGGCAGTTTATTGCAATAACACACCCAATGGAAGTTTATGGAGAAAAGGGGAAATAAAACCACAAAAAGGCTACCGCAGACGCATAAAATCACATTGCAAAGATGCTTTTAATCTCAATGCAATTTATTGTGTAGTGTATATGTATCCTGAATTGATTAGTACCACAGTCAGGAGTACCAGTACAGTTATCGCATTGTATTGAAATTTACCAGCCTTTCTGGTTATTCCATACAGTATGAATGGATCGGTTGTAGAAACTTTCAATTAACTGGTCTTACGAAAAGATTGGGCTGAGTGCTTGACTGGGCCATCATGTTGGCCTGTGTACCAGCTCTAAATTCTAATAATCAGAGAATGAGAGAGGTGGGGGATTAAAAGTAATTAGTATTTTCCTTCACCTTTTTTCCATGGAAATGGAATTTGTAATTTTCCGCATTATTCATCTCATTGAATATTACATACACTACAGTAATTAGTCTTAATTGATTTTCAAATCTTCAATTTATAGCCGGGTTAATTTGCTTTAAGAAAATACGGAAATCCAGTTTTATCGCTAGGATACCAGGAACCGCTCTCAGCCGGTAAAATGTTGAATTGATCTGCATCTCAGCGTGGGGGAAAGTCGGCCTTTGTGAGAGTCGAGGGTTGGCCCGAGGCTCCTATTGATGTTTCAAAGAAAAACCCTGGAGTGACTTCCATTAAGTGCGAAGCGTTCTATGATCGGAATTTAATGGGAAGCGAGATGAAAGGAGCGTGATTGTGTAGCACAAGTCTTAATAGGAACTTGATACACTTATAACAATTCCAGTGCAAATAAACAGAAGATCAACAGTCTGTTATTAATACAGGGTTTTAACCAGAGAGTGGATTTCCAGCCAATCTGCATTTCCCAGCATGCTCAGAGACCCTGTTTGGATGCTGCAGTCTGCATTGCCAAATTCTAATTTATAAGAATTCGATTTTTATGCCACAAAACTATTCTTCCCCGCTGCTGTATAAGATGACACATATTAAGCATTATGAGCAGACACAATACCACTCTGAAAAATCCATGGTTATGCTTTGCCTTTCAAATAATGATGGAATACCGACCATTCCAGGTTAGTCCATTTTTTTTAGGGGAAAACTTTTACCAAAAATATATCTCGGCTTGGTTCTAATGCTTTAAAGGGCATGTCCACCCCCCAAAACTAAATCCCCCCCAACTACTGGCCCCATTATAGTGTAGTGTAATCCTTACCTCACATCCCAGCTCCATAAGGTTCTCCTGTAGTCCCCCCCCCCAAAGTCCCAAAAACTGCCCACCAGGAGATAGCAGAGTCCATATAGGACTCTGCCTCCTATCTGGCCTCCGGGAGAAGTTTGGCATGCGTACTGCAGCCCTTCTCCCCTCCCTCTCCCTCCCCTAGCTTAAAAGCCTTAATATATAAGATTCCCATGCCTGCCCAGCCCCAACCGCTCATTTATATATTAGAAAGCTCCCCAAACTTTACTTACCTCCTCTTTCTCCGCCGAAGTGAGCTGCCGGCAGCCGCGTCCGTGATTGGCTGCCGCTCAGCCAATCATAGACGCGGCTGAGCCGGTCCCGCCCCTCGATTGCATTTTTCTTGCAAGCAGAGGGCCGGGCGCGCGGCAGAGGAGAGGGGTAGGTAAGTAGAGTTGGAGGGTTTTTCAAACATATAAATAGAGCGGTTGGGGCTGGGCAGGCATGGCGAATCTTAATATCCAAAAATGTATTTTAGGGTGGACATACCCTTTAACACTTATCTCTTAAAGGACATCTATACTGTAAAAATTAACTTTTTAGAAATAAAAAGTACCTGGGACACGGAGGTAGGATAAATTATCGTTGAGGAGCTACAGCACGTACAGTTATCATCTGCCAGGTTAGTGCCCTGGGTCTTCCTGTATTAAAGATAGTGATGAAGCACTCAGGATGCCTGGTAGAGCAGTTTTCTTTGCGCTGCCGTTCGTCATAGACATTCTATTGGCAGGTAGAAAGTACCAATCATATACCTCCCTGCCCCAGGTACTTTCCATTTTAACTGGTGTTGAAAAAAGTTTACGCATTATAGTTCTCCTGTACTATACTACAGGGATGGGCAATTCAATTTCACAGGGGGCCGCACGAGAATTGGAATTGTCGTGGGACGCACCAATAGGTTCAATTCAATTCTCATTATAGAGATTCTAAAACTGCATTTTCTAAAAAGATTCAATTAATATCTTGGGTACATTGTGTGTTTTTTTTATTATTAGTTGCAATATTTAATTGGTATGTAAATATTTTATGTCTATTTCATCAAACTCAATCTATTGATCAGGTCATTTTTAATAAAATAAACTTAATAAAAATAAATCAATTATCCAGCCTGAGACAATCAGGCCTAGTATTGAGGGGCCAGTCAGGGGCAGCCCAGCTTACTTTGCCCAGCTCTGCTATACGATATAACTATAATTCTGCAGTTTAAAGCTTAAGGTGTATGTTCACCCAAAAACAAAATCATAATGTTTCATAACCGACTAACCCTACATCTGTCAGCTCTAAAATTAATGCAGTTATTGGGTTTCAGGATAATCTACCTATATATATTTTTTTTTATTGCCCTTTAATATTTCTAGGTGGAACTTAAGATGCTTTTGTGCTCCAGCCCCCTAGGAAAATGCTTTAAATGGAAAAGTATAGTGGAAATAAAATATTAAACACGGTAGTTTTAGAAATGTGCTGCATATTTTCCTTCCACTTCTTCCACAAATTCCATATTCCAGTTCGGCGTGCAGGAGAAAAGGAATCCATGCATTTTGTGATGTTATTGAAATTATTCGGAACATTGGGAATTTTATCAGATTTGGTCACCGTTAACAGTAAAATGATCATACAGTAATGAGTATACTTAGGAGCACCACATGTACAATATAACAGTAACGTACATTGTAGGTGCTACTGAACTGCCCTAACTGCTAGGCCCTCACCCTTCTATATTTTCAGTAATATTTCCCTAAAGTTGCACTCCCTGAGTCTGCCCCAACCCTTCTGTAAGTATGGGACTCGGGCAATGGAAAGACAAGTGTGTCCCAGACTCAAAGGGAGAGTGGCACAGACCAGACATGGTGATTGAAGACCCACCTACTTAAAGGTACACAGGGTGAGGACTTGAGCAGCTAGGTCTTCACCCTGTGTACTTTTTATTCTCATTTCTGAAACTTTAGGGGTATTGTGTCCAAGTAAGTGTGACACAATCTATCTATTCTACTTTTCAGAGAGGAAGTCCACAGGGTACGTGCGGTATATCCGTCTCTAATCTGGCTACAAATCAAAAATCCATTCTCTGGGTAGTAAATCTATGTATATTATTATCTTTTCCAAACTATCACTTTATTATATTTTTCATTTGACTCCAAAATCATTTTGTTCTGGGTAAACAACTTACAACTACGCAAACTATCTGCCCACACCACGTGTGCTCTCTCATTGTTAATATTTCCATATTGTAAAACAACATGAGCATTCTCTGTATGAAGGCAAGAAGAATCTCTGCTGAGGTTTTTTTCGTGTTACTTGAGAGAATGTGCCCATTATTTCTTCTCTTTTGAAACCGAATATAGGGTTGTGAAACTCTGTGCGATAAACGACCATTTTATTGACTTCACAAGCTTCCTGCCACAACTAAAGCCTTGTTATCTTGGATGGCTGAAGTGTCCGTTTCCATCTCTTTTGTAGTAGGATAATGAGTGACTTTATTGGCGCAGAAATTTACAGCTTGGGTAAATTTACTCAGTGGCCGTAAGCAGGACCTTAGATGGTTTCCACCTTCTCGTAAATGAAAAGTACATTTCAAACACACAGTATCCTGTAAATTCTATAATGGTGCTTAGGTCATCAATTATAAACTGTGCTTAGTTATGTCCTTAGAGTCACGTGACTCCCTACTGTTCAATTAAAGAAAAGTATTTGGTGTCTTATATTTTACAATAAAGGTCATTACTCCTTGTGAACTTCTCCAGTGTTGCAATACATTACAATACAGCTACAAGAAGCAATACATTATTGGTGAGAGCCTTATTCAGATACCGTAAATGGCAAGTTTTCAACATATTCCTACTATTTAAGGTGTAATGGTTAGCGGCGTTGTGGTTGTTTAAGGCTGGACAATATCACAAATTAAGGTTGAAATCCATCTGCACCTAATGGAATTTCTAGGGGGTTTGATGATGCTTCCAGGCCCTCCAAGTAATATTCAAATTAGAAATCAAGAGAAACATAAAAAGGTTCGCGAGTAAACAGAAACAATAGCCAATCGGCAAAACGCGTAGAATTCAAATCAGGGTGGATTTGATTTAAATCACGATTTATATCACTAGTCAGTAAGGCTTGATTCAAATCATAGTTTTCTACGTAAAGACTAATTCTTGCTGGTATAACTTTAATATGCAAGTAGATGAAGAATTTTAGAATAACAATTTAAATAGATTTACTCAAATGAAAACAATAACATAACAGCATATGTTATTTGCTTAAACAAAACTATTCACTGAACTTCTTGAAACCTAGCACTGAACGGGGTTGATTCTGTATTCATAGGTTTGTAGAACAATAGGATTAAGGTCTTTTTCTCAACTCTATTCATGTTATAACATTTTGTGGGAAGAAGAGGCATGTGATCTCTGCCGAGTCGAATTCAGTTTTGAGAACTGCAAAGCATCTGTGATAATGTCATTGTCATTTAGGCAGAGAAACTGCCCAATAATCTTAGAAAAACCTCTGAAAGAGCATGACATTGTGAATGGATTAATGGAATCTATTTACCAAACAAATTAAACATACAGCCTTATTCTACATAATTAAAAAACTAATCTTTATTTCATGATGGAATAACCTTTGGTTGGTATATATTTCCTCAAAAAAAAAAAATCCGATTTAAATACATTTTAAAAAAAAAAAAGAACCAGTGGTTTTTATTCATACACAACGAACATCCGTCTCGGATGATATTTGCACGTGTGATTCACGTCTGGAACGGACGTTCATTGCATGTGTGAGTCGGGGTCGTGGGTCGCTGTTAACATCATACATGTGTACAAAGCTTTAGTATACATTACTGTAACCACATGAATGAGAAGCCCTTGAACCTTTTTTACTTCGATTACCATTAGCAAACTTTTGCATTTCTCTCACACTGGATCAATATAGCAGGCTTTCTCACTTCCCCCCCAGCTCTTTAGCTTTTTATAATGAGGGAAGAGGCGGTCTATCCAGTGCTTTATGTTAAAGGCGTAGGACCTCCCATAAAAGGGACATGTTGGGGGTGCTATTACCACATGGAAGCTTGACCATGTTTCCTAATAAATACAATAGAAGGACTGTGGAAGCAACAAGACCTGACCAAACTCCTTCTCCTTGCTCCCCCAGCTCCAACCGCTATATTTATATAGACAGAAAGTGCCCCCGATAGTAACTTACCTTCCCTCTTTCCTCCGCCGTTCAGGACTACCGGCAGCCGCGTCCGTGATTGGCTGCCTCTCAGCCAATCACAGACCCGATTGCTGGTCCGGCCCCCTGCTTGCATTTTCGTGCAAGCAGAGGGCCTGGCAGTGTGGCAGAGGGAAGGTAAGTAACTATCGGGCACTTTCTGTCTATACAAATATAGCGGTTGGGGCTGGGGGAGCAAGGAGAACATTATGTCAAAAGTTATTAGGAAGGGTGGACATGCCCTTTAAGCCATAGGAGTGCTTCCACAGTCCTTCTATTAGTCCAGGACTAACCTTGCAATTGAAAACTGTTCTGTAGCTCCTTAACAAAATGATACTGTGAGGTGGGAATAGTCAATCTGACCTCCCTGCCCCAGGTACTTTCCATTTTTAAGTATAGATAATGAATCATCCACAAAATGAAACCAAAGGGGAACTGACTGTCCTATTATTAAAATACTAGAATGTTTTAATAAATCCCAATAATGAATCTCTGAATGTGGAACTGCACATCTTTCCCATATACTATAAGGGCTCGGCCACACTGCTGCGCGTTTTTTGCGCTTGCGTTTTTTCATATCATTAAAAACGAAAACGCGCGCGTGCGTTGCGATTGCCATTTGCACTCCGCATTTTAAATCGCAATCGCATGCGTTTTTAAATACATAATGAAAAAATGCATGCACAAACGCAACAAAATCGCACATGAAATCGCATGCGATTCCGTGTGCGACTGCGTTTGCGTTGCAGTGTGGCCGTGCCCTGTCCTTTTTTTTTATCCCAGCTGAAACTGAAACAGTTTTATTCTTTTTTTTTTTTTTTCTTTTCTTTTTTTTTTGAACTTCAAAACACAAGCAAGGAAAGGATTTCTTAGCACAGTAACGTATCCTTGATCATTAATAATATATCTGACTTCCTCTCTCAATTAGCCCCATGTAGACGATTTACTGAACGCCTGTTGTTTTTGTGACCTGGGTTCAAATCAGGACTGATCAACATTTTGCATTTCTTGATTTTTTTATTGTTTTATTTTCTACAGACTGTGTGTTACCTTGTGCACTCATTGAGTGTAACTTTGCCAATGATGGGCACCTTGTTGGGAAGTCATTCATGTGGTCAAGGTGACAATGATCATGATAATAGGGTTCAACAAGGAATGTGACACAGTGGGGCATATTTATAAATGAGTGAATAGACATTGTGGTGGAATTTATACCAATATCTTTTATGTTTATTTTTATGTTTATTACCATAACTACAGTAATGTGTTTATTATCATAACTACAGTAATGTGTATTAATCATAATACAGTAATGGGTAATATCATAAATACATGTAATGTGTTTATTACCATAACTACAGTAATGGTTTTATTACCAATTATACTACAGTAATGTGTTTATTACCATAACTACAGTAATGTGTTATTTAAATACATAGTTTATCATAACTACAGTATGTTTTATTATCAACTCATATGTGTTGGATATCATAACTACAGTAATGTGTTTATTATCATAAACTACAGTAATGTGTTTATTATCATACTACAGTAATTGTTATATTACTAACTACAGTAATGTGTTTATTATCATAACTACAGTAATGTGTTTATTACTCACTAATACCAGTAATGTGTTTCTTACTCATAACTACAGTAATTGTTTATTATCATAACTACAGTAATGTGTTTATTATCAAACTAAAGTAATGTGTTATTATCATAACTACAGTAATGTGTTTATTATCAAACTACAGTAATGTGTTTATTACTCATAACTACAGTAATGTGTTTATTACCATAACTACAGTAATCGTTTTATACCATAATACAGTAATGCGTTTATTACCATAAACTACAGTAATGCGTTTATTACCCATAACTACAGTAATGCGTTTATTACCATAACTACAGTAATGCGTTTATTACCATAACTACAGTAATGCGTTTATTACCATAACTACAGTAATGCGTTTATTCATCTATAACTACAGTAATGCGTTTATTATTATAACTACAAGTAATGCGTTTATTATTATTAAACTAAACAGTAATGCGTTATATTATATAACTACAGTAATGCGTTTATTATATAAACTAAATGTACATAATGCGTTTATTACCATAAAGACAGTAATGCGTTATTACAATAACGAACGTAATGGTTATTACCATACTGCGACCAGTAATGCGTTTATTACATAACGACGTAATGCGTTCATATCATAACGACCGTAATGCGTGTTATTACCATAACGAAACAGTAATGCGTTATTACCATAACAACAGTAGCTTCCATACGACAGTACTGCGTTTATTACCATAACGACAGTAATGCGTTTATTACCATAAACGACAGTATGTTTTATTACCATAACGACAGTAATGCGTTTATTACCATAACGACAGTAATGCGTTTATTACCATAACGACAGTATGCGTTTATTACCATAACGACAGTAATGCGTTTATTACCATAACGACAGTAATGCGTTTATTACCATAACGACAGTAATGCGTTTATTACATAACGACAGTAATGCGTTTATTACCTAAACGGTTTATGCTTTTAGCATAACGACAGTAATGCGTTTTATTAGCATAACGACAGTAATGCGTTTATTATACGCATAATAACGATAGCATCACGATAATGCGTTTATTAGCATAACGCAGTAATGCGTTTATTACCCTCAACGACAGTAATGCGTTTTACCATAACGCAGTAATGGTTTTTTTTACCATAACGACAGTAATGCGTTTATTACCATAACGACAGTAATGCGTTTATTACCATAACGACAGTAATGCGTTTATCATAACCACAGTAATGTGTGTTTATTATCAGAACTACAGTAATGTGTTTATTATAACTACGGCAATGTGTTTATTACCATAACTACGGTAACGTTTATTATCATAACTATTGTTTGTCTGAGGAAGTTGCCACACGGGCACCGAAACGTCACGTGTTAATAAACACAATTTGGTGGTTTAAGACTGGTGTGCGCTCTGAATTATATATTTCGGGATCTTACAGACCTTGGGCTATGGTCTTCTGAGTGGCACCCAGCAGCTACATTACCTTGCAGGTGTGCGGGAGAAACAAACAACTTGGTGGATTATTATAACTACGGTAATGTGTTTATTATTACTACGGTAATGTGTTTTCCTGCAGGGTACTACGGCGTGTTAATTTACATTACAGTTGTTACTTTACATTACTGGACATTATTATACACTACGGGGTGTTACTTTACATTACAGTTGTTACTTTACATTACTGAATATTATTATACACTACGGGGGGTTACTTTACATTACTGGACATTTTTATACACTATGGGGTATTACTTTACATTAGTTATTTTATAGTACTGGGCATTATTATACACTAGGGGGTGTTACTTTACATTACAGTTGTTATTTTACAGTACTGGACATTATTATACACTATGGGACGTTACTTTACATTACAGTTGTTACTTTAATTACTGGACATTTTTAACACTACGGGTGGTACTTTACATTACAGTTGTTATTTATAGTACGGACATTATATACACTAGGGGGCGTTACTTTAAATTACAGTTGTTATTTTACATTACTGGACATTATTATACACTACGGGGTGTTACTTTACATTACAGTTATTTTATAGTACTGGGCATTATTATACACTAGGGGGCGTTACTTTAAATTACAGTTGTTACTTTACATTACTGGACATTATTATACACTACGGTGTGTTACTTTACATTATGGGGCGTTACTTTACATTACAGTTGTTTTATATATGGACATTTTAACACTAAGTGGGTGTTACTTTACATTACAGTTGTTATTTTACATTACTGGACATTATTATACACTACAGGGTGTTACTTTACATTACAGTTGTTATTTTATAGTACTGGACATTATTATACACTACGGGGTGTTACTTTACATTACAGTTGTTATTTTACATTACTGGGCATTATTATACACTACAGGGTGTTACTTTACATTACAGTTGTTTTTTATACTGGCATTATTATACACTACGGGGTGTTACTTTACATTACAGTTATTTTATAGTACTGGACATTATTATACACTACGGGGCGTTACTTTACATTACAGTTGTATTTTACATTACTGGACATTATTATACACTACAGGGTGTTACTTTACATTACAGTTGTTATTTTACATTACTGGGCATTATTATACACTACGGGGTGTTACTTTATTTTACAGTTGTTATTTTACATTACTGGGCATTATTATACACTACGGGGTGTTACTTTACATTACAGTGTGATTTTTACATTACTGGACATTATTATACAACTACGGGGTTACTTTACATTACAGTTATTTTATATACTGGACTTATTTATACACTACGGGGCTTACTTTACATTACAGTTATTTTTACATTATTGGGCATTATTATACACTACGGGGTGTTACTTTACATTACAGTTATTTTATAGTACTGTACATTATTATACACTACGGGGTGTACTTACTTCAGTTGTATTTACAGTATGTGAATTATACATACGGATGTTACTTTACATCAGTTGTTATTTTACATTACTGGACATTATTATACACTACTGGGTGTTACTTTACATTACAGTTGTTATTTTACATTACTGGGCATTATTATACACTATGGGGTGTTACTTTACATTACAGTTGTTATTTTACATTACTGGGCATTATTATACACTACGGGGTGTTACTTTACATTACAGTTGTTATTTTACATTACTGGACATTATTATACACTATGGGTTACTTTACATTACAGTTATTTTACATTACTGGACATTTATACACTACTGGGTGTTACTTTACATTACAGTTGTTATTTTACATTATTGGGCATTATTATACACTACTGGGTGTTACTTTACATTACAGTTGTTATTTTACATTACTGGGCATTATTATACACTATGGGGCGTTACTTTACATTACCAGTTGTTATTTTACATTACTGGGCATTATTATACACTATGGGGCGTTACTTTACATTACAGTTGTTATTTTACATTATGGGCATTATATACACTACGGGGTTTATTACATTACAGTTATTTTACTATGTACATTTTATACACTACGGGGTGTTACTTTACATTAAGTTGTATTTTACAGTACTGGGCATTATTATACACTACGGGTGGTTACTTTACATTACAGTTGTTATTTTACATTACTGGCATTATATACACTATGGGTTGTACTTTTACATTACAGTTAGTTATTACATTACTGGACATTATTATACACTACGGGTGTTACTTACATTACGTTGTTATTTACATTATTGGCATTATTATAACTACTGGGTGTTTACTTTACATTACAGTTGTTATTTTACATTACTGGGCATTATTTATACACTATGGGCGTTACTTTACATTACAGTTGTTATTTACATTACTGGGCATTATTATACACTATGGGGGCGTTACTTACATTACAGTTGTTATTTTACATTTTGGGCATTATTATACACTACGGGGTGTTACTTTACATTACAGTGTTATATTACATTACTGGACAATTATACACTATGGGGCGTTACTTTACATTACAGTTGTGATTTTACATTAACTGGCATTATTATACACTATGGGTGTTACTTTACATTACAGTTGTTATTTTACATTACTGGGACATTATTATACACTCTGGGCGTTACTTTACATTACATTGTTATTTTAATTATGGATATATTATACACTACGGGGGTTACTTTACATTACAGTTGTATTTTACAGTACTGGGCATTATTATACACTACTGGGTGTTACTTTACATTACAGTTGTTATTTATCATACTGGGCATTATATACTACTGGTGTGTTTCTTTACATTACAGTTGTTATTTTACATTAACTGGCATTATTATACACTACTGGGTGGTTACTTTACATTAAGTGTTATTTTACATTACTGGGCATTATTATACACTACGGGGTCTTACTTACATTACAGATGTTATTTTAACATTACTGGGCATTATTATACACTACTGGGTGGTTTCTTTACTCACAGTGTTATTTTACATTACTGGGCATTATTATACACTACGGGTGTTACTTTACATTACAGATGTTACTTTACATTACTGGGGCAATTATATACACTACGGGGCATTAGTTTACTTTACAGATGTTACTTTACATTACTGGTCATTATTATACACTAAGGGGCGGGTACTTTACATTACAGTTGTTATTTACATTATTGGGCATTATATACACTACGGTGTTACTTTACATTCAGTTTATTTATAGTACTGTACATTATTATATACGGGGTGTTACTTTACATTACAGTGTTATTTTACATACTGGGCATTATTATACACTACGGGGTGTTACTTTACATTACAGTGTTATTTTAATTACTGGACATATATACCATATGGAGGGTAACTTTACATTACTGGGCATTATTATACACTACTGGGTGTTACTTTACATTACAGTTGTTATTTTACATTACTGGGCATTATTATACACTACTGGGTGTTACTTTACATTACAGTTGTTATTTTACATTACTGGGCATTATTATACACTACGGGGTCTTACTTTACATTACAGTTGTTATTTTACATTACTGGGCATTATTATACACTACTGGGTGTTTCTTTACTTCACAGTTGTTATTTTACATTACTGGGCATTATTATACACTACAGGGTGTTACTTTACATTACAGATGTTACTTTACATTACTGGGCATTATTATACACTACGGGGCATTAGTTTACTTTACAGATGTTACTTTACATTACTGGTCATTATTATACACTAAGGGGTGTTACTTTACATTACAGATGTTACTTTACATTACTGGGCATTATTATACACTACGGGGTGTTACTTTACATTACAGATGTTACTTTACATTACTGGACATTATTATACACTACGGGGTGTTACTTTACATTACAGATGTTACTTTACATTACTGGGCATTATTATACACTACTGGGTGTTACTTTACATTACAGTTGTTATTTTACATTACTGGACATTATTATACACTACAGGGTGTTACTTTACATTACAGATGTTACTTTACATTACATTACGGGGTTGTTACTTACAATTACAGATGTTACTTTACATTACTGGACATTATTATACACTACGGGGCGTTACTTTACATTACAGATGTTACTTTACATTACTGGACATTATTATACACTAAGGGGCGTTACTTTACTTTACATTCACTTATTTTATAGTACTGGATATTATTTTACCCTACTGGGTGTTATTTTACATTACTGGGTGTAATTTTGCACAGGAGCTATTGCTGGGTGTTATTTTACACTACTGTCCTTATTTAACATTATCGGGGGTTATAGTGACCATAGACACAGGAATATGATCGGCCGGTCGCCAGGGGTGTAGGGATCACTATAGCAACCATAGCAGTTGCTATGGGGCCTGGAGCCAAAGGGGGCCCGACCAGGTCCGCTGCAGGCACATCCACCCTCCTAAGAAAAAAATTACCATAGGACGTTCAGACACACAAACCACATTTTCCTTTTACTTAAACCTTTAAAGATGCCTCCGGGCTCATATATTCTACTTACAGAACTGTGGATCCTCTCTTTGTCATGCTAATAGCCATAAGTCATGGCTGTGATGGTGACGTTAAGGAGGGTGGACATGCCCTTTAAAAACCCTGGCTACAGTTTGACCAGGTAAGGCTGAACTGCACCAAACTGGTTTATATGTGGGTTGAGGGGGCCCCATCTAAAATCTTGCTATGGGGCCCTGTGATATCTATCTATACCTCAGCCGGTCGCAGGTGATATCGATTGGCTGAAATTTTCGCCCATCCCAATATCGAAATCGGCCCGATACGATTGTCTGATTTTGGTAATGGCCACTTTATGGCTATGGCCACCATTAGTTAAGATGCTGGTAGTTGATGTATGACCACAAAGTTTTTTTTTACATTGTAAAATAACAATAACAATCATACATTTGTAAATGAATGATAACAGTCTTTATAAATCTGCCCCTTATGGAGCCCATACACGCACAAATCTTGAATTTACAATATCCGGATCTCCCAATATCATACGATTGTCGGTTTGTATATGGCCGATGGTACAATCGGCGTAAGATTTTTTTTCTAGGAGCCAACGGGAAAATTTTAATCGGACAACAATCAGTTAACAATGGCTTCTATACAAAGGCTGATTCAACAAACTGTATAAAAAATACCTCTACATCTACTGGAGGAGTTATTAGGAATTAGTAACATTATACTAGTCATATTTAATAGGCCCACGGTGTCCTAATGAGACATGCAGTGAAACTGGGAAGTACTACATTTCTACCTAAAGGTAATTATTGTTAAGCATTAACAAAATCGAGTACAAGGCTGCACTCAACAATTTGGTTTATTCACTGGATTTGTGTTTATTTATAGTAGTGGAAGAAGCCTTTCTGTTTAAACTGCGAAAAATCTAGGAAATCTGACCAAATCGTGTATGAAATCACGAAGGGCCTATTACCCTGTAGCTGTTGGAAATATACAGAGCAGGGAGAGCTAGCAGGCAGAATTAGGGCAAGCTATCTAACCTATGGGCTACTACTCCCTTAGGTCCTATGAAATGCTCTGCTTCTCCATTGATCACATGGCATTAGGCTTACCATGAAAAAAGCTGTGAACTTCCATTGATCTTGAATACTAGAATGCTTGGTTGGTTTTGCCAAGCAATTACCTTCATAATAACAATATTAAAACATGGTCATTCATGGCTGTTAATGTTCACTGGTCTAAAATCCACTACACTCTACAGGCCAGTTCTTTTCAGAGTATACTATCTAGAATGAGTTTATAGCTGAGTTTATAATCCATCCTTTTCTGGATTACATTATCTAGAACCACGGCACTGGTGATTGGTCTGTACATGCATCTATTATAAAGAAGCACATCTTCCCATTAGACAAATCAGACAGGGTGAGGGTGGAGCTACTGAGCTGGCGATTCAATTCAAGTTTTCCACCTATTAAAGGGTAACTATTGATTTTAGTCCTCACCCTGGGTAGGGGATGGGCTTGGGATCCTGGTATAACTGTCCTTATGATTATCAATGTTTTCCTCTTATGAACTATCCGAAAACCTTTAAAAATCCAAGGTTCCCCGTATTAGATTTCTATCCCACAGCGTATCCTGAAGCCTCTAGTCTTGTAGTTCCTTATGAAAAAAAACGCCATTTTTTTCTGGATTAAGACTTGTCTGCCTGGGGTTAAATTTCCCTGCTTTATTTTTTATTTAAGTCCTAATCAAACTTAAGTAATTAAAAAAGCTTTCTGCTTCCTTATATTGCCCGTGATCACCCAGATTCATCTATTATGTATGTTAACCCAGATGACTTAATTTAATGTTAAATATACCACTTAGCAAATGCGTTTATTTTTACTTTGCTGCAAGGCAGTTGTTGGATTTCCCGCTGAAGGCCGCGCTCCTCTCTGGTCTTCTCTGTTTCTTCTGCATTTTTAGCTTTTAAATGATTCATGGAACGTGACTTTGATTCTCTGAGAATGGCATATGGTGTGTGTCTTATAGGAGAACCCCGCAGATGCGTCTATTGATGTATAGAAATCACGCATAGCGTCTGGCTCTTTTATCTTTACTGGCTGAGTCAGAATGGAAAATTATATTTAAAATAAAGCGCTTTAAAAAAAAAAAAAAAAGTCTGCCATCCAATAGAAAAGTAAATAGGAGAACATTCCCCAGTTATTGCATCTGCTAACAGCACCTCAAATTCGTATGGAATAATGTGTCCTTATGTGTAGTACATCATACAGTAGTTATAAGTCAACCTTGAGTACCATGACCACAGTGCTGGCGTTGTAAAATATTCATAAACTGTAAAATATATCACAGCTTGTAAAGACTGTTTTCCTTTTCCAACACTGCTCGCTTTGCCTCAAACAAACATGCTTGTTCCTCGTACAGTTCCATGGACAAGATGGAAGTTTAACCATATCTAAAACACATGTAACACAAAAAAAGAACTATGCTGGATTCCAACCCACCCAAACCAACCCCTTCCCTTATAGTCCCTGCGTTTTCTCTAGTTCCCCCATACCAAGCCATAAACATCCAGCTTGTAGTTCTTCTACGAAGGTGCTCAACACGGAATCAGGAACTACAAGTCCCATAGAACCCATACAGGGCTAGTTACTGGTTAGAGATAATGTGGTCCCATAGAACCCATACAGGGCTAGTTACTGGTTGAGAGATAATGTGGTCCATAGAACCCATACAGGGCTGTTACTAGTTAGATAGTGGTCCATAAATCCATACAGGGCTATTAATGGTTAAGAGATAATGTGGTCCCATAGAAACCCATACAGGGCAGTTACTAGTTGAGATATGTGGTCCCATAGAACCCATACAGGGCTAGTTACTGGTTAGAGATAATGTGGTCCCATAGAACCCATACAGGGCTAGTTACTGGTTAGATAATGTGGGTCCCATAGAACCCATACAGGGCTAGTTACTGGTTAGATAATGTGGGTCCATAGAACCCATACAGGGCTAGTTACTGGTTAAATAATGTGGGTCCATAGAACCCATACAGGGCTAGTTACTGGTTAGAGATAATGTGGTCCATAGAACCCATACAGGGCTAGTACTGGTTAAGAGATTGATGGGTCCCATAAACCCATACAGGGCTAGTTACTAGTTAGATAATGTGGGTCCATAGAACCCATACAGGGCTAGTTACTGGTTAGATAATGTGGGTCCAAGAACCCATACAGGGCTAGTTATGGGTAAATAATGGGGTCCATAGAACCCATACAGGGCTATTACTGGTTTAGAGATAATGTGGTCCCTAGAACCCATACAGGCTAGTTACTGGTTAGAGTAATGTGGTCCATAGAACCCTACAGGGCTAGTTACTGGTTAGAGATAATGTGGGTCCATAGAACCATACAGGGCTAGTTACTAGTTAGATAATGTGGTCCCATAGAATCCATACAGGGCTAGTTACTGGTTAGAGATAATGTGGTCCCATAGAACCCATACAGGGCAGTACTAGTTAGATAATGTGGTCCCATAGCACCCATACAGGGCTAGTTACTGGTTAGAGATAATGTGGTCATGAACCCATACAGGGCTAGTTACTGGTTAGAGATAATGTGGTCCCATAGAACCCATACAGGGCTAGTTACTGGTTAGATAATGGTGGTCCCATAGAACCCATACAGGTAGTTACTGGTTAGATAATGTGGTCCATAGAACCCATAAGGGCTAGTTACTGGTTAGATAATGTGGGTCCATAGAACCCATACAGGGCTAGTTAGTTAATAATGTGGTCCATAGAACCCATACAGGGGTAGTGTACGGTTAGAGAATATGTGGTCCCATAGAACCCATACAGGGCTAGTTACTGGTTAGAGATAATGTGGTCCCATAGAACCCATACGGGCTAGTTTACTGGTTTAGAGATAATGTGGTCCATAGAACCCATACAGGGCTGTACTGTTAGAGATAATGTGGTCCCATAGAACCCATACAGGGCTAGTTACTGGTAGAGATATAGAGATAATGTGGTCCCAAGAACCCATACAGGGGCTAGTTACTGGTTAGAGATAATGTGGTCCATAGAACCCATACGGGCTAGTTACTGGTTAGAGATAATGTGGTCCCAAGAACCCATACAGGGCAGTTACTAGTTAGATAATGTGGGTCCCATAGAACCCATACAGGGCTAGTTACTGGTTTAGAGATAATGTGGTCCCATAGAACCCATACAGGGTAGTTACTGGTTAGAGATAATGTGGGTCCATAGAACCCATACAGGGCTAGTTACTGGTTAGGTAATGTGGTCCCATAGAAACCATAAAGGCTAGTTACTGGTTAGAGATAATGTGGTCCATAGAACCCATACAGGCTAGTTATGGTTAGATAATGTGGGTCCATAGAAACCATACAGGCTAGTTACTGGTTAGATAATGTGGGTCCATAGAACCATACAGGGCTAGTTACAGTTAGATTAATGGGGGTCCATAGAACCCATACAGGGCTAGTTACTGGTTAGAGATAATGTGGTCCCATAGAACCCATACAGGGCTAGTTACTAGTTAGATAATGTGTCCATGGACCCATACAGGGCTATTATCTGGTTTAGAGAGATCTATGGCCCCCCCCCCCCCCCCCCCCCCCAAAACCCCACCCCCCCCCCCCCATAGAACCCATACAGCATTTACTGTTAGAGATAATGTGGTCCATAACCCATACAGGGCTAGTTACTAGTTAGATAATGTGGTCCCATAGAACCCATACAGGGCTAGTTACTGGTTAGAGATAATGTGGCATTTGCTAAATCCCACCCATCGCACAGTCTGGGACAGACAGTCTATGGTACTATAGTTTTCTTCCTAAACATTGTGCAGTTTTACTGAATGGACCTTCACTTCCCTTTTTGCTGACCAGCTAATCCTCCTATTCATCCCTTTATGATTTAATGACCTCCAATGACCTTGCATTGCAATTAGCGTCCCAGACCCAGTCAGTCCCATTAGCGACAGTCTGTTAGATGGTGAGATTTCTGTTGGTGATAATATTTCAATACCATGAGAGTCGGGAACAGGCCGGTCTGTGCCGGAATCGACCAAACGGTCCAACCCCCTTTAGACTGAGCACTGCGTTCCTGTCCCTATGATGTCACAGGGTTGGGGTTGCACAATGTTTGCTGTTCGCTGTGTGACTGTTGGAAGATATTGGCTGCTGTGTGTGGATAGTGACATTCTTGGCACATTTCAAACCTCTTTGTTTATATTGCAAAAAAAACACAGTATTTGACTATTACTGAGGATGCTGGGAATTGAAGTTCAGCCACAGCTTGCAAGCTTGGGTAAAAGCTAGAGCCAAATGAGCCCCTTTTTTTTTTACTTTATGTGATGTTTAAACAGGATAATTTAACTGCTTTACAGCCAGCACTGCACCTGGAAACCCACAAACCTTTGCCCTAGGGGGACAATTTGATCCCTTGGTGTGTATTGAGCCATCTGTGGGCAGTAAAGGGTTAATGTCCCTCCTATAGCAAGGCCTCTCCCTGGGGGGTGTAGAGAGAGTCTGAACTGGTCACACCTTCCCCGTGACGTGACAGCCGACTCCCATGTAGCCGTGAGAATGTGATTGGCATGTTGGAGGGGCTGTGCCCTATAAAGGACATGGAACACGTTTAGCTTAAAGTGGAGAGACCCAGAAGCCATAGAGGTAAGACACAGGCACAAGTGTTATCCCTGTAACATTCAACCAGCATTGAATCAGAATTTATAAAGCTTGTTTTGGATGATTCCATTATTAGTTATTAAGGTGCTTTCACATGCAGAGGGTGCTGGGAAATGTAGTTTAAGTATCATCTTAAGAGTTTTTCGTTGTGTTGTTTGGAGTTCTGGAATTCTGTCATTACTTTAATTGGACAGATCTGTAAATACGTAAATAATATTGTTACCATAAAGTTCTTTTTTGTTTGACCTATTCCCTGGCAGTGGGTTTCTGGAACCTGGTTATATAGTTCAGCTTTCCCCCCTATATCTTGCTGTGGGGGGTTGTTCCCCTTTAAATGCAGCTCAGGGCTGGGATCTGGCGGTGGATTATTGGCACGTGCCCAGGGCATTGTAATGATGAGAAGCTGTAAATCGTTACGAGTTAATGGTGTGTATAATGTGGTTAGAATCTTGGCAATGCTTTACGTGGAAACGTTTATTTATAGATCCACCTCATTGTTCCAAACACGCTTCTCCAGCAACACGTAAATAAAGATAATTCCAGGTCAGTGATAAATATATGAACATACCGAGGAAACGACCTTGCGGAAGGGAAATCTGCCTTACTGCCGGTGTTCAGACTTAACGGGAGGATCTGGCGCATTGAGGCTGGTTTATTTATAGATCTGTGTTTATAAGATTGGTGGGAGCTGCAATACTGCTTCGCCTTTAGAGGTCGACTGAACTCCCATCCTTAAACTTTGATAAAACGGTGCCTCCTAGTGGTCAGTTATGATGTGTGAAATGCTTTGATTTTTCCACGCAGCAGCAGAATGTGTATTTAAAATCCATCCCTAGCCAGTATTATTTTGTGTGTTTTAGAACTACAAATCCCAGCATGTCCTGCACAGGTAGTAAGATATCCATTGTGTCCATGTGTATATGTTGCATGTTTCTCTATATTAACCATAGATGGAGGATCCTGGTGAGACTCTATGGTTTTGCCACTAAAGAGTTAATATAATGGAACCTTTGCCAGGAACAGGGTAGACAAGGAGTTGTTTTAGGCGACGTGAGACTGGGTAATTAGGGACTACGTGATCGGCTGCATCTATTAATTCCTGTGCCACGCTGGCAACCCGAGGGAACCTACAGGGAAACCAATGTTAACCATTCCACTGCCTAGACCTACATGTAACTGACCATCTGTCAGTATGTGAACACGCATAGTAATGTGTAATAACTCCATGTCACCGTAGTCCTATATTTCCCAGAATCCTGTTAGGGAGTTGTAGTTTTACCGAACATGGAGTGTTTGTCCCTTTTAATTGCAGCATTGAGGAGTTTAATGTATAAGGTGCTAATACTCTATTCTATCCCCAGGTTCCACCGTGTCCAATAGGATCACCTGTTACAGACCTAAAACCCAATAATGCCCATGGTACGGACATTGACAAGAGCAGCCAAGCAGATGCTGCAGGGACCACGTTGTGGGTGCCAGAGCATCGTCACGGCAGTGAGGTTTATTGGATTTTCACCGCGCCAGGTGCCCTCTGATGCCAGTTTCCACTCCGTGTCCTTCTCTGAGACGGACCACCCTCGTGTGCTTATTACAGGTGGGTTATTGTAATAGGTAGGTAGCCTGAACCTCTTCTCTCTCACCATCTCCCCCATGATCCTTCTTGCTATAGGGGATCTTCCATCATTCCCAGAGAGGCAGTTCAGAGCCTGTGGAATCTATAGAACTAGTTACAATCTCAGAAGAGGGTTCCAAATGGGAGGGAATGGAATGTTCCCTATAAACTATTAAGTAATTTAGCTTTACTTTTAACTTCACCCTATTTCAAGTTAAACAGAAGCAGAGAATGCAGGTTAGTGTAAATTTCCCTTTAACCAATTCATGGTCCCAGAATCCTCCATTGAAGGAGCAGATCTGATGTCCTCATTAGGGGGTGATGGCCATTAGGGGGTGATGGCCATTAGGGGGTGATGGAAATTGCACATCCCTGAGAAAAACTGGGATTAAAATCTTTTCTTTTTTTATACTTGATTTTCTGTCTCTGGGCAAATATTTTCTCAGACCTTCCCTTTAACGGATATAATGAACTAGGGGAGAAATATTCTAACCATGTGTGTATAACAAGGGACCCACCTGGGTGCCTGCAGGGGTGCAGATGGAGGAATTGTCTGTATGGGAGTCGGTTTATGGAGCAGGCTGTAAATGTTAATGTTTTGTTGCAGGAGGACTGGGGCAGCTGGGAGTTGGACTTGCAAAGCTCCTGAGGTATGTGGAATGTTAGGAACCATAGATGGACAGATATACAGTAGAGAGAGATGTTAATAATATGCCAATAAGATGGAGAGACTTGGATAGATATATAAGCCCTATGAATATTTCATTTAGTTACTGATACATTTATGTCTGGCTCTGATCCAAAGAGCTTACAATCTAATCATTATATCGATAATCGGCCTGTGTATGGGCGGATCTCTGAACAAGCGTCTGTTTCTGACGATAAAGTGTCCATACGTTATCTGTGTGACATCACCGTGACTGATTGCCTTATCCGGAAGTGGCTCTGGGAATATTATTTAAAGTTTTAAGCAAAATGGAACCTCGCTTTTGGGGGTCCCTGAATAACATATTAGACATGTTATTGGGGTGGACATACCCTTTGAGGTAGATAAGCCATTAAACAAACCTCTCTCGTGGTTAAAATGCTGTGTGAGTGAATGGTTATCGCACAGACCGGCTGTAATAGCACAGATGGAGGTTTAGCTAAGGCAGGACAGGAGTATTTCTAACATATCAAACATTTAAACTGCTTATGTAACCAAACGATGTGCAGGGCTGGGTTAGGTTCTGTATTAAGTGGAATTATAATATAATAGGCGGTTATGATTGTGTGTAGTTTTAAGATGAATTAATCAATGTGTGTGTCAGCTGATAGAGGTTTT
This sequence comes from Hymenochirus boettgeri, assembly GCA_019447015.1. Taxonomy (NCBI): domain Eukaryota; kingdom Metazoa; phylum Chordata; class Amphibia; order Anura; family Pipidae; genus Hymenochirus; species Hymenochirus boettgeri. The sequence goes on from CM033473.1 coordinate 287,273,285, forward strand.
ATGTGATTTCAGGAAACGCTATGGAAAGAACAATGTTATCCTGTCTGACATTCGTAAACCCCCAGACAGCGTCTTTTATAGTGGTAAGAACAGGAGCTGCATAGCTTTGACTGTTATGACAATATATATATATTGGCAGTAAAGTCTGCACAGAGATGTGACCACATTATGTTGTAAAAAGGTGCAATCACAGCCAGCAGGGAGGTCCAGCTCCACATAGAGAGCGTTAATATACAGTAAGCGGCTCCACATAGAGCGTTAATATACAGTAAGCGGCTCCACATAGAGAGCGTTAATATACAGTAAGCGGCTCCACATAGAGAGCGTTAATATACAGTAAGCGGCTCCACATAGAGAGCGTTAATATACAGTAAGCGGCTCCACATAGTGATTACATGAATGAAAAGTCTTTCAACCATGTCAACCCCAGTCTGGAAGGTCCTAACTTCTAACCTTTTTTAATTTAATTATGATTAGGATGTATTGATATATAAAGTAGAGTTGATCCAGGGATATTTCTGATTGCCACTTGGATTCAGGAAGGAATTTTTTACCCTTCATAATTCTGGTGTTTTTCTTTTGCCTTCCTCTGGATCAACAGTTAGGCAGAAAATGTGGGTATTGCTGAGAAGGTTGGACTGGATGGACGTATCTTCCAACTATACTATTGTTGAATGAAGATTACATTCACAAAATCCATTAATGTATATTATCAAATTTTAAGGACTGATCCCTAAATAGGTCACCAAGGCTTCATTTAAAATGTATCTCCACCTTTCATATAAACTTCTGTAGTGTATCCCACACCCAACCGCCATATTTGTTTGCAAAAAAAATAATTAGAAATGTACTTACAGAGCTTTGTTCCCACGGCGTTTAGACCCGGCCCTCTAATAACAGGAAATTGCAAGCAGGGGGCCGGACCGGCAGCTGCGTCTGTGATTGGCTGAGAGGCAACCAATCACAGACGAGGATGCCGGCAGTGTAGACCGCAGGGGGAATGAGGCTCTGTAACTACATTACTAATTTTTTTAAAGCTTGGGCACCAGGCAGCAAACAGGGAGGCGGAGGGCACCAGTGGGCAAGCCAGAAACCTCTCAGAGGAAAGGTAAGAGCGGAAACCTTTTCACTAACAGCCAGGCTATTGGACTATGTTTGCAGGAGAACCATTTGGAGCTGGGATGTAAGGTAAGGATTTTTTAACACTACACAGTGGGGCCAGTAGTGGGGGAAATTTTAGTTTTGGGGGTTAAATATCACATACGGTAATATGTCACTTGGAAATATACCGGTAGTATATTTTTTATAAGAAGAAATGTGTGCGTCCTTCATATGGTATAAATCATGTTCTTCATTTAATATATATTTGGGTTTTCTGACGATTATAGGTGCTAAATATACCCCTTTAGGAGACCTCTACACATTCATTTCATTTAGTTACTGAGTCTGAATTCACAGGGGGGAAACTATCCAGGAATAAGCTGATCTTATTTCTTTTTTCTTGGCACTGCAGTAAATCTATCAACTCTGTGATAAGTGAGGCAAATTACTAATATCTCGGAGGGGCCGTTAACCTCTCTATATCTCCTCTCCAGCTTTCACAGTATGCCAGGCAGAGATAAATAGTGCCAAGCTTCCTGCCCTGTTTTATGGACGCTGTGCATTCTAAGCAGTGTTTATCAAAGTGAACGCTCTTTTACGGCTTTAACGTGACGCTGCTTGTCCCCGGAATTCTTGGCTGCATTTAGAACCTATTGCACCGAGGATCCTTTTGACTTTATTTGTACCAGACAATGATGTTGTATGGAGATTTGATAGTTACATTGTAAATGATTTAAAATCTAACTCCCACACTTTGCGAATAAACTGCTTTTTCTTTGGTAATATCTAGCATAAATAAATTAAATGGCATACAAATTGAGACTTGTGTAAGAGGCGCTAAAACTTGACAGCGCTGTTGATCCTATTTTTTACCTATTTTGGTTGTCCGCATGCGCAAGTGGTGAGCTGTAAAATTTCAATTGTGCCAAGGCTAATAGCTCAGTGCTATGGACTTAAAGGGTGACATTTATCTCCATACCATTGCGCTCTAAAAGAGCTTTATCATTCCTTTCAAACAAGCCTAGAATGATGGCCAGCTTTGTTGGATCTTAAAGGGCAACTCCACCCTCATAAGAACATCTTTTAGAAAGAATGGCCTCTTTAAAATATGTTGATATATCAAACTTTGTCCTATGAATTCATTACTGTATGGCAGCTATGCTTCTGGATGCCTCATGGAAACTGAGCAATTTAGAAACCTGTACTGAGCTTGGGCATGCTCAGAAGAGGCAGCTAGGGGATTAACATTCAGTCATTGGCTGTGATGTCAACTGTCAAATATATAACTGACAGTTACTAACTGGAAGAACAAGGAAGCAGAAACAGGGGCAACAGGACATTGTGCAGGATTTCAGGTTAGATTTATATATTTCAGATTTCAAACTATCACCGTTTAGGGTTCTGGGGGGTGATTTACCTGTATGTAAGTTTTCATTTTCAGGCTGGACTTGCCCTTTAAGTTAGGCTTCTAAAGTTACACATCTTTGTCTGCCTTGATCACAATACTAGCAAGAAAAAACACCCCTTATACTGCTGTAACTTTGGATGCACTGCAGCTAAAAGCATGATGCTGGAGTCATTTTTAAAGTAGGAGTGTGCTCCTTTTTAATAAAGGCCACTAGTTTTGAGACCACAGTCCCGCTTTAATAATAGAATTTTAAAGAACCATTTTGCCAGTATAGTTGACCTTTAAAACTTCCAGTGCCTGTTTCTATTTGGCTACCATTTAAATTGTTCTTAGGGCTTTTTCTATGCCCGTGCTCTGTATAAACAAATGCCATTAAATAGCTATTTCATCAGTAAGGAAGGCAGCTTGGTTTTAATTGGAGCCTAGTTCAGTAGAGACTTTCTTGGCGGCTCCTGTCAGGGAAGGTTTATTATATGCCAAGGACTAATTGATTGAGCTACAGCTTTCCATACACTGCCAATCAGCTCATCAATCACGATTCCTTTTTTCCTTGGTTCGTCTCATTACTAGAGTGGCAGCCATTTTCTCCTGCTGGTTTCTCCTGCTGCCTGAGCCGAAGTCCTTGTATGTGTTGTTATTTATAGTTTTAGCTTACTCTGTCATTTCATGGAGTTGGAGATTTCTGCTGTTAAAAAGGGTCTGTCATAAATAAAAACCCATTGCTGGAAATGTGCAAGTGTCAGTAATATTTCCCTACATAGCAGAAATTTTATGCTTCCCCAGTCTTTTTCTTTCCTTTAAATCTAGAAAAAAAAATTGTGATGTTGCTCATTTGCTATGCTAAACGTTGGGGGAAATGTAAGCTCCCAGCATCCTCAGCTAGTCATCTGTATAGCCAAGGGGTTAAATGGGTTTACAGGGCAACTATCATTTAAAAAGGACTTTGCCTGATTTTAATCTACAAATGACTATATTAATACCATAAGATTTCTTTACTCTGAGGTGTGTGTGCTGCTGCATGCCTTCAATCCAATTCTTACTTTGCTTAGACTCAGTATCCCCCCCTCCATCTCTTAACCGACACCTCCTTCCATCTGACCAGACATCCTGTGAGGGCAAGCATGCTCAGTATTCACTATGAGGCAGCATTGGAAGAGGCAATTTCCCATCAAGCAATTCACATACCAATTGTCACTATTCCAGTTACAGCAAAACTGCACACATCAGTAGAGTTTATGATAATAAGGGACTTGATTGACAGCTGTAATGTACGATTTTTCAGATTCAAAATTGGGGGCAGATCAACAAAAATTGGTACTGTGATAGGAAGAATTATAGCTTACAGTAATGGGAAATATTAAACTATTTTTTACAGATGTCCTTTAAGGCAAAAATAGCAGCAGCATTAAAAACAATATTGACCAGTTTGGCAAGATATATATATATTTAATAAAGTATACACAATGGAAAGATGGAGAACAGAATGTAGTAAGAGTAACTTACTGCATAGTGGATGGGAACTGGCAAGGTGGTATGGTATGGTATGGTGGCTCCAATCAATATGTTTACTGATCCATCCTGATGGATCACTGAATTATGCTATGCCAGGAAGCCACAGAGGGTTTCGCAGACACTCCCTGCCTCTTTCTGTAGATTAAAAGTGGCTGCATGTCTATTGCAGAGCAGCCTGTTTGTACTGACTGATAGTTAAAGGGCAATTATACTGTAAAAATGACTTTGCCTCTTCCTAATGTATAAATAAAAACATGTAAGTAAGTAGCCTTTACTTTAAGGTGTATGTGTTGCTGCATGCCTTCAATCCAGTACTTGGCTCAAAAGTATTCCCCTTCCACTCTTAAATGACTCCTTCTTCCATCTACCATGACTTTCTGAGAGGTCAAGCATGCTCTGTAATCAAATAAAGGAGAAAGGGTTAATAAGTAATTATAAGCCCAAGTATCAACTGGGTTAGGCTCCTCACAAACCCAGCAAATATCAGACTGAATTCCTCTGTCTGACTAAAACAACCAATAAAAAAACATTGATAATTGGGTATCAATAAAAAGAGAGATATTCCTTTAATCATACAAATGTATACCAATATAAGACATAAAATATATACATCAATTCTTAAGTGTGTCTTAATAAACCATATCCAAGTATTCCATTTATATTAGTCCATATATATGTTTAGTCCGTGTGTTACACTATAATTCAAGTGTTGTGACCACTATATAAGTCCTGCACACTACTAATCTCTCATATGCCGTCTACCACTGCTATAGAGCACTGTACGCTTGTGACTATCTCACCCCTGCTGCGGTTGTTTCCACCAGTCACCTCTCTTCTCAGTAAGCTGGTGACAGTACGTACATCTGGACTCGGGTGTGGCATCTCGGACCCACGCAGCCAGCTGATCACAAGGAGTTCCAGTACCTGGATCCCTCCCCTCCACGATGACTGGAGTGCTGATAAAAGGGCTGTGCTGAAAAAAAATAAATATAAATAATAAAGTGCACAATAGGTATAAAAAAAATCCACTAATAAATTGCTACGCGTTTGGTCGGACTCTCCGACTTCATCAGGCATCAAGAAGGGCACCTATTCAATTTCCCTTTTATGCTGTTGGGACGAACCAATTCACCAAATTCTACAGGGGAGGGGATTACCGATGCTCTGTAATCATTATGAGTCAACACTTGGAGGGGGAATTTCAAATCATGCAATTCATACATTCCAACAGCCACGATTTCAGTTACAGTAATATTACACACAGCAGAAGAGTTTATGGTAATAAGGCACTTGATTGACAGCTGAAATGTAAGATGTTTGTACAGATATCTAAAGAAATGGGACAGATCTACAAAGAAATGGTTGTGTGATAGTTGGGAAGAATTATAGTTTACAGTAATGGAAAATGAAAAAATATTCAGACACATCTTCTAAGCATAGGTACACATGGGCAGATATTTAGTGCCAAACGGCTGATATTTTGTTATTTCTGTCTGAAATATTAGTGGATTTTTTTTGTAGCTGCTGCCAACCAATGCCAGTCATTCTTTTGTCCTAATTGGATGAAAGGACTGTCCCACATGCCAGTTAATCACAGGGGATTGTGTGGTCTAAAGACAAAATGACGGCCACAGCCGAAATATCTTCCCGGATGTACCTAGTCTAGCGATTGGTCTAAAGACTCAAATCTCTGAAGGTTTGTGAAAGATTTGATTGTCCAGTGTGGTCACCGATTGGCTGTTTATACAGATCTTAACCGGCTGAATTCTTAATGGTCAACAATGCAATTTAAGTAAACTGATAATTATTTCCTGATTGTTTCTATACATTTCTCTATGTGAAAAGCAGTAAAATGTAACTATGTCTTGAATGTCCGTTTTGATTTGCATTCCTTGTGTCCATACAGGTGATGATGCGTAGTAGCCAACCCCTTACTGGTACGAATGGGAAACGCTGCAAGGAAGACGAGAAGCTTATTAACGCCACTTTGAGACATGGCAAGCGGGGGTACGTTATAGATACTCGTACACTGAACGTGGCTCAGCAGGCCAGAGCGAGGGGAGGCGGCTTCGAGCAGGAAGCGTATTATCCACAGTGGAGACGCATACACAAGTCTATTGAAAGGTAAGTGTTGCAATATTATTTTATTATATGATATTTGTGCAGTTGTTGGGTGGGCCAGGTAGGTTAATTAGTATGAAATGGGGACATAGGGACAGTGTAGTAGCCTGAGCTGATCTAGTATATAAACTATTCATCTAACTGGCCTATCCAACTATTGTCTTTGTCACCATGCACAATACCATAGCCCAACATGGAGTGGATGTTATCACCATCTCCGTCTCTTCATTTACTCTCTTAGGTTCAGCATTCTGCAGGAAAGTTTCATTAAACTGGTGGAAGCCTGTAATGACCAATCACACAACATGGATCGCTGGCTTAGCAAGCTGGAGGCCTCCAATTGGCTCACGCACATCAAGGAAATCCTGACAACTTCATGTCTGGCTGCCCAGTGCATTGATAGGTAAGTTCCTTCTATTTTTACATCCAGTGATAAAACTGTATTATACTGTATATACAAGGAATGGGATATTGTTAATTTTGTTATCAGTTTTGCATGCTCCTTGGGCTTCCTATTTAATATTAAATGTATTATAAATCTTCATATACAATGTATCATGTGTTGCTATAGTGACCAGTAAGGTTTTCCTGACTCTTTATCTCTACCAATGGCAGAGAAGGGGCATCTGTGCTGGTCCATGGCTCAGAAGGGATGGACTCGACGCTACAAGTGACCTCTCTGGCGCAGATCATCCTAGATCCAATGTGCAGGACTATACGGGGGTTTGAGTCTCTGGTTGAGAGAGAATGGTTACAGGTAAGGATACAATGTATTGCACAAGAGATATATATAGTAGTATATAGCAATACAGGTATAGTAAGTACTATATTTACAGTAGTAAATGCCTCTAGAATCCAAATTCTCTAATTAAACTAATTATAAATAAAGTGGAAAATCCTATTTTCACATTGGCGGCATAAAAATGGTCTGATTGGTTAATTGATTTTATTCCCACCTCCCAATTAGAATGATCCATACACAAATCTCCAGTGCTTCGAGACGTTACTGATTTTCACCCATATATATATAGAGAGAGCAATCGTTTCCTATTGTACAGACTGGGTACACGCCTATCAAAGCAAACAGCCAATTACATTGCACAGAATTATTTGCTTATACAGACCAATCCTATCTTTGTGCAACCAGTGTTCAGTACTGCTAACCATTACAACTGCTGCCTTATTAATATGTAATGCAGGAATGAAATAACAGCTGCAGCCTTCAGGGGCTACACTGGGCCCTTTTATTTGAATCCTTTATGGGGTGGACTATCAATATATGCAAAGTTCTACATCCAGTTGTAACACCTATTTGTTGAAACACAACAGCTCCCAGAATCCTCTGTCATGCGGCTGCTTTTCCTCGTTAAAATGAAAGGGCTCAGAAATAGTTTCAAATAAAATCTGCATTGATATATTTTGTTTTGTGAAACTGATCTGGTGATTTTGCAATGTCGGTGCAGGCTGGTCACCCTTTCCAGCAGCGCTGCGCTCAGTCTGCCTATTCTAACAGCAAACAGAAGTGGGAGGCTCCGACCTTCCTGCTCTTCTTGGACTGCGTTTGGCAGATTCTCCGCCAGTTTCCCTGCTCCTTCCAGTTTAACGAACGTCTCCTGGTCACGCTGTTCGAACACGCCTACGCGTCTCAGTTTGGCACCTTCCTGGGGAACAATGACTACGAAAGGTGAGCGAGCACTTATTTTAACAGATTGTCATTTGTTAGGGCATGTAAGACCATGCGTTTCACCCATGTAGATAATTAAGGAATGGTAGTTCTGAATGTTTCTGATTTTCCTTATATTTCTGTCCAGTGAAATCCTTCCCGTGCAGTGTTGCAGGACACAAGACCAATGGAAACATCTAGCCAAATCCATTTTGCCACCACCGTGCACATAACTTTAAATGGGAGGAGTAAATCCTTGAAATGATTTGATTGACACAGACTTAAATAGACCAGATTTTATTTTTTAAATTACTTTTTCCACCAGTGATCAGAAACAAAAAAAGGAGATTCAATTAAAGTCCTTATCATTAAAAATGGTGCTAATTTTGCCCAACCAATCAGATGTTAGCTTTCAAATGTTACATAAGATCTGATTGGTTGGGGAGGAATTAGCCCCATTTTTAACAATAAGAACTTTTATTGAACCTCCCTGATAGTTTCCCATTCTAAAGATCGCCTTCTTCGCCGATTCTCAGCCACTTGCGATGTTGTTTTCTGTGTTTTTCAGGAACAAACTGAAGCTGTCGCAAAAGACTTTGTCCCTTTGGTCGTGGGTGAATCAACCATCTGAAATGAACCGATTTCTCAACCCTCTGTATGAAGCAAACGGACTGGTAATCTGGCCATCAGTGGCACCTCAGAGTCTGCAGCTGTGGGAAGGTAATTCTAGCTTTGTCCTTGGTTTAGCAATGCATTGTGTTATTGTCAGGTCTATCTGACTCGTGCTCTGCCTGTGTATTAGGTGTGTTCCTGCGCTGGAATAGATCTTCCAAGTACCTAGAAGATGCCTATGAGGAAATGACGCACATCATAGAGTATAACAAAGAGCTGCAGGTGAAAGTTAACTCACTAAGGAGACAGCTGGCTGAACTGGAGACAGAGGACGGAGCGTTGGAGACGCCCTAATGTCAACACTTGGAAATTCACTGAATACATTTAAAGGGATAGCACTGGTTACTTGACTTGACTTTATCAATAATCGCAAACTCACAAAACTTCCCTCAACTTTTCCTTAGGTAATGGAAATTAGATGTTCTTTAAATACTTACTTGCCTTAATGTTTCCTTAAAATAGATAGCAACACGAGGGTAGAATTTGTGTGAAAAGTACATTTCCGCCAAATATTTCTACATATAGGATGGAGAATGATTAGGACTGAAAGGAACAAACTACCTATACAATGTTTATCACTGGCCTTGATATGATCACTGGCCTAGTTAATAATATGCAGCCTGTAGAACAAGCAATTGAACATAGGCGCATGCAATTAACAACAGAAGGTAGAAGTAATATACACAATATGCCACAAGGTATCTTATTATGGGTAGGAGCCAAAGCACTGGTTGGGTGGGTGCTGTCAGTAATAGATATGTGCACTTTATTGATACCCCCAGTGTGTGGCTTCTTTATTGACTGTTTGGTCCACTACATTTATTATTTCATTATAGGCTCACAGCATTGGAGTGCCTTGGACTTATGTGTCCAAGTCCAGTCAGTTCTTTGCCAAGCCATCTGTGCTAGACTTGTTTTCTAGAAGGTAGTCCTACCATCCAGGGAGTTGTAGCGTTATGTAAATACAACTGTAAAAATGTGTTAACTGTCCCTTCAATCAGTTTTCTTCTTTGATTCAGCACAGTTTTCAATTAAAGGGTGAAATTGCTTTAATTGCAAACTGTGCTGAATAAAAGAAGAATCTGATTGGTGTTGCTTTCTGTCCAATCACTTTCACTTGCATTTACATATTAATGGCTCTTACCAAAAAGGATAGGGACAGTTGAGGGAAGTTTTTGTTTTGTCAGTTGCTACTAAATGACTTTCTTCAAACTCTATACATTACTCCTCTTTACTGTAAAGCTCCAGAAAAGGAATAGCTGTTTACACTATCTGTAATGCATGCACTACATGTCTTGTTTGGTGATATTGACCGGTGTGTTGTAATTGGATATCTATATTGCAGAAGCAAAAGGGAATAGGGTTGAGTCTCCAGCTCTTGCAGTGACACAGGAATGCTGGGAATCATAGTTATGCAGAAGCTGTCAGGTAAATGCTGGGACTTGTAGCTCTTGTAAACTGGTGGTGAAAGGTAGATCCCTGTTGCTCTGTAGATGATGCCAGCAGGTTGTTTATCTGTACTCTAAGGAATGGTGCAGTTCTGAAATCCCTGCTACAGGAGAGACACACATCTAAAGTAGAGACGTGAGTCCTGCGTAGTTTATTTACTGTGTCAGATGTATAGCTTCAAAGTTCTCATGTAAATAAATTTTTTTGTATAATGTTTAGTAAACCGTCCACTAGATGGCGATGTTACATAAGGAACACTTTATTTAGATTTAACCCGAGTCCTTGGTTCCCTCTACCTCTCTATTTGGTCACTCCAGTTTGCATAGTTTTGCACAAAATTGTGATTCGCTTACCACTCATCTTAATTACACATGTGCACTTTCTGTGGTTGGCAGTCTATTATTAATCCTGTCTATGTAGGATTATTTCTACATCAACATAATAAGCAAGTTTTCCTCTGTAGTATTTGTCTATTTATGAAGCAGAATATTTGTTTTTTTATGTTATGTTAACAAAGGAATCCAAACTGGCCATACACCGATCAATGTTTCAATCACTCAGATGGGATCAATCTGGAGCACAGCCTAAAGCTATGTGGTGGTTCATAAGATTTTAGCTAGAAATATGTTTAAAGGGAATGTCCACCTTTAAAACAAAAGGCTGGTGACTTGTCAGTTATCTGACCATCACCCCAACTGCTATTTTTCCCAGATTATAACATGTATTTGTAACTAGATATTTCATAAGTTCTATTCCATTCTAGCAAAGGTTTCTGCCTCCTCCCTCTGCTCAATGAGCTTTTAATAAGCTTGAGCATGTGCAGAAGAGGCAGCAGGGGAAACAGCAGTCAATCATTAGTTGTGATGTCAGTTGTCACAACCTTGATTGACTGCATGGAGGAAGGGACCAGCTCTGCCAGAATGGGGACAATAATTATCCTTAAATATCTGGTCAGTATGCATGCCCTCTGCCAGATAAGCAATTACTGAAGTGCATGCTGGGTCCAGAGGACCACTTAAGCAGGTGGCTCTCCTGCACAGGCACCCCACATGGGAATAGAGCCCCATTAGAAGGTATTAATGACAGCCGTAATCCTTGTACACATGTTAGAGACTGATGGCGGATGGACGTTTAAAGACCATCCTGCTGGACCAATGAACAGCACTTAGGAGCTGCCAAATGCCCCATCCAATAGTAATCTTAACACATGTACAAGGCTTTATAGAGATACATAGATTACAGGTTACTGTGCATGATTAGTTATTCATTTCATGCTGTTGGTATGATTAACCATTGGACTGCATTCAGTAAATGGGCAAAATATGGAAAGGAGGAAAATCATTAAGACATTTTACCACTTTGTAAATATCTCTTTGTGTCTGTATATGAATAATAGTGAATCCTCTGTATATAATCTAAACCAACCCAAGGGGCACGTGGTAAAACGGGGACATAAAATGTCACCTTCCTGCAGTTGTGGGCCTCGCCACTACCATTGTGAATGCTGGGAATTACCATAATTAGCGTCTTGTGTTCCTGTTCAGATATAGTTGTTATTGAATGTACCAGTGTGGAGAAGATGGTTAAATTGTGTTTACAGGTTTTATTTTACAATGTCGCTTAAAACTTTCCCATTTGCTACCCATCCTTATTTTATTTTTTATGGCTTTGCCAAAACTTTATACGGCCATTCCAATCGCTGTGGACGGTCGCGGGTACATTATCTAACCAATGACTGATAGCGCAGGGACTGTTAATGGGACGTTCTCTCACGGAAAAAGTTTAGCCAGAAATTCTATAAGTTACAGCTAGATTTTATTATAGGAATTCCATGTTATTACTAACAAGCTGCACTGGACATTGACAGTTATTGTTATTACTTGTCCTATTGTAAATTTAAACTGACATAGATAATAATTGCTGGTCCGATATTCTTATCAGATCCACATTGTTGGTAAACAGAGTAGCTGATTGTTCCAGACCCAATTTTAAACCAGGCCTTGGGCTGTGTGATCCTGGGTCAGTAATTTCCATCAGACAGACTAGCGATCAAACTTGATTGTAGTAGTTCTCAATGCCGCCCGTCCCGATATTTCTAAGATAGATATTACAATTGGGACAAAAATAGTACTTTTAAGGGTAAATTAGTAGCAGGACATCAATATGTTTAGGGTTTCCTGGCAAAACCTATTAAGGGGAGAATGTCCCTTTAAGGGATCTGTATTTATATTGGGTTTAGTGCCAATTATTTTCCCTATGATCTATATATAGGGTTTTCCTTCACTGCCTACTTACTACGTTTACCTTCTGTCTTGCTTTCTCCATAACATTTACCTGTGGCTGTTATTTTAATGTTTAGGAATTGGGTGAGCAAGCAACATGGCATCTCATCATCTCTGTATGCTCTGTAAACTTAGTGTCTCTTAAAGGGAATTGAAAAACTGCCAAAATAAACTTAGTTCGGGCTCTTTTCCAATCTAAATGTGTTTTTGTTCCAGACAGACATTTATAAAGTTGTAGGAGAATTAATCTACAGGAAATGTAAATTTCAACTAAAATGGAAACATTCTAATTGTAATAAACATTCCAATTCTCCCCTTCCCATTGGCTACATTGTATTTGTTTTAGGAGTTTAATGCTTTAAAGGAGAAGTAAAACGTAAAACTCTAGCCTTCAGTGGATCACACGATTGGTCGTGTGTCCTGACCAACCAGCTGAAAGTGCCAATCGGTTGGTCGGGTTGAAATATCTGCCCATACACACCCAGCTTAACAGAGCAGCAGGAATGTCAGCAGCCCCTTCTAGTAAAATGTTTTTTTTTTAACTTTTAGGATTCGGACTGAATTGACCCCACTGATATTTTCTTGTGACTTATTGTAGATCATGTGACAGGGCAAACTTTTTTGAGAAATCTGATCTGTTGTCCCCCAAATTGGATGAAAGAAATGCTATGAAAATTTCAGTTGGTGATATACGTGTGTGCAAAACCTTAAAGGGTATGTACACTGACAAATTTGTTTTTTTTAATTGCCCATTAGTGAAAACTATAATTCATCCTAACTATGACTGTACTGTTTTTTGTTTATCTGCCCCCATATTTCATTAGATGTCCAATCTGAAACATCTTACATTTCAGCATTTCTGTAAGCGGTTTTACTGTAGCGGGAATGGTTTGACAGTTGGTGTGCTGTGTGCAGTATTGACAGTTGGTATGGGGGAAAAAAGTCAGGTCAGTGGTCAGAGTCTGAGCAAAACAAGTATTGTATTGAAGGCATGCAGCAACACACACACCTCAGAGTAAGTGCTACTTACACATATTTATAGATGAAGATGATGCAAAGTCATTTTTACAGTATACACACCCCCTAAATAAAAATCACTTTGCTGATTGGAAACCCCCCATAACCCTAGACCTCCCATGGTCTAAACACCTCAATAAGCCTCTAAATATACTTACCAGCCCTTGTTACAACTGCTCCCTTCTGCTTGTCTTCTGTGCTTTTTACTGTACACAGAAGCAAGCAGAAGGGACCGGACTGGCAGCTGCGACAGTGATTGGCTGAGATTTTTTATTAAGGGGGTGAACATAACCTTTAAGGTTTGCCTTTCCTAGGTGCCTTAGATGCCATTGTCTGAAACCTAATGTGGCGAGTGTTGACACAGTTCATATATACAGTGCGTCCCATTATTTACATTGTTAGACAAGTGTACGGCTTGTATAATAGTGTAAATTAACACACGGCCATTAATATCTAAACTGCTGGCAACAAAAGTGAGTTCACCCCTAAGGGAAAAATGTCCAAATTGTGCCCAATTAGCTATTTTCCCTCCCTGGTGTCATGTGACTCGTTAGTGTTACAAGGTCTCAGTTGTGAATGGGGAGCAGGTATGATAAATTATGTGTTATCGCTCTCACACTGGCCACTGGAACTTGAACACGGCACCTCTATCTATATGACTGAAAGAAGGCTGTAGATATAGACCGATCACAGACCGCCGGTGCCTGGGGAATATGCGTATGGGGTGTGTGTGTCGTGGGGATGGTTGGTGCAGGGGTGTACGCCGGGGGGATTGCTGGTGGTAAAGAAATCTCTTGAGGATCGGAAACAAAGACATGTTGGTCTACATACAGATGGCCCACCCTATAAGAACATTGCCAACACCCTGAAACGGAGCTGCAGCACGGTGACCAAGACCAAACAGTGGTTTAACAGGACAGGTTCCACTCAGAACAAGGTGGTGCCCTTTGCAAATAGACGTCTCGGTGCTGTCATGGGAAGATGTCATGAAATATTTACAATAATAGGAGGGATGTACTGGAATCTGTGAGATACTGTAAATATACACAGTTCCATGTATAACGTTACGCCCAAAACTATACAGAAACCACTCGCAGGTCATAACCTGCAAAAACCCCGCCATGTGATTGGTTCTTATAACCTAACCTGCTCTCTGCAGGGATTATTAATTAGGGCGGCCATGACGCAGGATTCATCCTCTTCAAATCTTCCCCGTGTGGATCCTAATAGGAAGCCAAACAAACCTTATGATAACAGGCCTGCAGCCAATTGAAACTCACTGGGGAAAATAAAACAGAAAATAAACTGTCATCTGTCTACTTAATCCTATTGCCCTTTTGTGAACAATCAGTTCTGTGTTTTTGACATTTAATCAGAACAGTGCAAGTCTTTAAGCTAGGTACACACCATTCAATAATTCGGGCCGATTGACACTCCAGTGTTTCATTCAGTCAGGCTAAATTATTGTAATTGCTTCTTCTCGCGGCCACACCCGACCGCCTACTGTTTGTTCATACGAATCGGATGAAAGCACGATCAGACGTCCCGTAAAACCACAGCTTAGTCGTGGCTGTCGGACACGGCTGCTTTTGCCGCGACTGACTGTCCTTCCTTCTGGCCAACCCTAAGCTTTGAACGGTCGGTCAGGAGGACATGTGTACCCTGCTTTATGGCAGCTTGTGCTCTACACATGCTCAGGCACATAAAAAATGATTCTTGGCCTATTGGAATCCTTCCATGTGCTGTAATCAGATATTGAATTGGCATGTGTAATAATCTGATAGTGAATTTACACATGCAGGAATCCAATAGGACAATTTAACATGTAGTGATCCTATAGTGAATTTACACATGCAGTAATTCTATAGGACATTTACATACAGTAATCCTAGTTAATTGATAGTGAATTTACACATGTAGTAACCTTCTAGTGAATTTACACAGTAAACTGAAAATGAATTTACATATTTAGTGATCCTATAGTGAATTTACACATGCAGTAAACTGATAGTGAATTTACGCATGCAGTAAACTGATAGTGAATTTGCGCATGTAGTAAACTGATTTACACATTCAGAAGATGGATAGTGAATTTACACATGCAGTAAACTGATAGTGAATTTGCGCATGTAGTAAACTGATTTACACATTCAGAAGATGGATAGTGAATTTACACATGTAAACTGATAGTGAATTTACACATGTAGTAAACTGATAGTGAATTTACACATGCAGTGCAGTAAACTGATAGTGAATTTACACATGTAGTGCAGTAAACTGATAGTGAATTACGCATGCAGAACTGATAGTGAATTGCGCATGTAGTAAACTGATTTACACATTCAGAAAATGGAAGTGAATTACACATGTAAACTGATAGTGAATTTACACATGTAGTAACTGATAGTAATTACACATGCAGTAAACTGATAGTGAATTTACACATGTAAACTGATAGTGAATTTACACATGTAGTAAACTGATAGTGAATTTACACATGTAGTAAACTGATAGTGAATTTACACATGTAGTAACTGATAGTGAATTTACACATGCAGTGCAGTAAACTGATAGTGAATTTACACATGTAGTAAACTGATAGTGAATTTACACATGCAGTAAACTGATAGTGAATTTACACATGCAGTAAACTGATAGTGAATTTACACATGTAAACTGATAGTGAATTTACACATGTAGTAAACTGATAGTGAATTTACAATGTAGTTAATGATGTGAATTTACACATGCAGTGCAGTAAACTGATAGTGAATTTACACAGTATAAACTATAGTGAATTTACAATGCAGTAAAACTGATAGTGATTAAACATGCAGTAAACTGATAGTGAATTTACACATGTAAAAACTGATAGTGAATTTACACATGTAGTAAACGATAGTGAATTTACAAGTGTAAACTGATAGTGAATTTACACTGCAGTGCAGTAAACTGATAGTGAATTTACACATGTAGTAAACTGATAGTGAATTTGCGCATGTAGTAAACTGATTTACACATTCAGAAAATGGATAGTGAATTTACACATGCAGTAAACTGATAGTGAATTTACACATGTAGTAAACTGATAGTGAATTTACACATGTAGTAAACTGATAGTGAATTTACACATGTAGTAAACTGATAGTGAATTTACACATGCAGTGCAGTAAACTGATAGTGAATTTACACATGTAGTAAACTGATAGTGAATTTACACATGCAGTAAACTGATAGTGAATTTACACTTGTAGTAAACTGATTTACGCATTGAGAAAATTGATGGTGAATTTACAACATGTAGTAACCTACAGTGAATTTAAACATGTTTTTAAACTGATATGAATTTACATATTTAGTATCCTATGTGAATTTACGCATTCAGAAATGGATAGTGAATTTACATATATAGTAAACTAATAGTGAATTTACGCATGTAATAATTTCATAGTGAATTTACATGACTGAATTGCAAAGATCTGATAGGCTGCTGACCTTAAACAGGTTACTGGACATGACAACACTGCCACCAGATACAAATCTTCCTGAGAAACCACCCAGCTGTGATTTTGTAGATTAGTAAGTAATATCAACACAGACATTGGAACCTTTTATAACAATGACACATAGCACCATATTTTTCAACTTAATACACTCTCCTACATTAATGTCTTCTGCTCCCCTGTCATTTGTAATAATAGGTCGCTATGCACATGTTTTTACCATTACAGGAAATAAGGAGACTGGTATGTGTTACTGAATATGAAATTAGTAGTTTTTCTTTCTATGTCTGTCTATCTATCATCGTCTGTCTGTCTATCTACCTACTGTATATGTCTGTCTATCTAATATCTATATATTATTTGTCTGTTCTATCTATCATCTATCTATATCTGTCTGTCGATCTATCATCTATGTCTGTCTATCTATATCTATCTATTCTTGTCTGCTGTCTGTCTATCTATCATCTATGTCTGTCTATCTACCTACTGTTTATGTCTGTCTATCTAATATCCATTAGCTATCTATTATTTATCTGTCTATCTTTCTATATCTAACTTCTATCTATTATCTATCTATCTATGTCTGTCTATCTACCTACTGTATATGTCTGTCTATCTAATATCTATCTAATATCCATATATCTATCTATTATTTATCTGTCTGTGTATCTATCTTTCTATATCTAACTTCTATCTATCTATTATCTATCTATGTCTGTCTATATACCTACTGTATATGTCTGTCTATCTAATATCTTATCTTATATCTATCTATCAATTATTTATCTGTCTGTCTATATATCTGTCTATATCTAACTTCTATCTATCTATTATCTATCTTAGTATAGTATAGTATTTGAGGTTGAATGAAGACATACGTCCATCCAGTCCAACCCATCTAGCAATATCCTCATTTCCTGCCTAACTGTTGATCCAGAGGAAGGCAAAAAAAACCCCACCAAATTTATGAAGGGGTAAAAAATGTATTCCTGACTCCAAGTGGCAATCGGAAATTTCCCTGGATCAACTCTACTTTATGTATCAATACCAGTAACTTGTAACATTCCTTGTTTGCAGAAACTCATCCAGCTTTTTTTTTAAACTGACCAATGAACCTGTCATAACAACATCCATTGGAAGACAGTTCCATAGCTTTACCGTTCTCACAGTGAAAAACCCTTTCCCAACTTGAAGCCTAAACCTTTTTTCTTCAAGTCTTAAGGGTTGTCCGTGTGTCCTCTGACATGTTCTATTGGTGAACAATGCCCCAGATAGTTTATTGTATGGCCTGTTAATGTATTTATACACAGTAATCATATTAATCATATAATTAATATTATTAATTTAGTTGTACTTTTTTGAACCCTTTCCATTTCAAAGATGTCCTTTTTGTACACAGGATTCCAAAATTGCACAGCATATTCCTAATGAGGCCTTATCAATGCTTTGTAAAGAGGGAGAATTACATTTTCCTCCCTTGAATCCATACCTCTCTTTATACAAGACAATACCATGCTGGCTCTGGCTGTTGCCGCTTGGCACTGCTTGCTATATATATCTATCTATCTATTAATCTATCTAGCTATCTTCTATCTATCTAATATCTATCTATCCATCCTTCAGCATCCCCCCTTTAACAGTAAAGGTGGCCATACACATGCAGATCACATTGGGATCTGTCGGCACATTGTGATGGGAACCAGACACATGGAACTGACCGATCGCATATAAGCGGTATGGGGATAAGTCGGCCATGTGGCCATACACAGGCCAATCTTTACTTTAAAGTAAAGGGAGCCGATACCGACAGACAGAAAATTTCATTTTTTTTCGAACGACCATACTGCCACGGACGTTGGTCGGCATTACAGTTGGTCGGTTTTGGCTACTACACACTGACGATATTAGGTAAGCCTGTCGGTCCATGATGGGATTTACCTAATATCGCAAATGTGTAAGATAGTACTGAGCTGCAGGGGGAGGATAATGAAGTGAACCTTATCTTAGCACAGCTCTGTGCAATGCATTTCTCTATAGTGTATTTATATGAAAATGAATGGAACCTTCTCTATCTGAAGGTGAATGAAACCTTTATAGCAGATCATTCCAGTTTTGCATTTCTGTATAAATTCCAACGTGAATTATCGACATCGAATGATGAATCCCAGAATGCAGTGCTTTGCCGTTAATTAGCGATCAGACATTTGGAAGACAATCCTGATTTTCAGCTTGGATGAAAGATTTGCCTATTGCTGCTCATAGTTTTATTCTGCATTACTGTACATTGTGCGTATTGTATTGTTGTATGGCTGGGGAGTGTTACCGCTGCTAGATGTGGGATTACAAGTGCGGCGAGTCGGATGACACTGCTGTTGGATGAATTGTAAAAACACCTCCCAACCCTCATGTGTTGACACAGATCCAATTTCTTGTTTACTGTACCTTGTAATCTATATTTAGCTCCATCACAAGCCCACATTAAATTAGAACTGAAGAAGTCATGGAAATTCATTGGAAACAAAACCCCGATCATTTCTGCAGCTCCATATGACTGTTCCTTTTTGCAATGGTCCCTTTAGATGGAGTTTATTGATTTCCATATAGCCATTTATACAATAAAGATTTTCCTTCTGGGCCACACATGGGAGTCCTGTTATTACCCCCAGAACACAATGTAACACCCAGTCTACCCCTAACTGAATGAGTTATAATATATTGATATAATGACACTGAATGAGTTATAATAAATTGTATCTCTTTATGTCCAATATTCCAATTTCCATTCAAGATCAGTGGCACTTTACAACTCCCCCCTTTACAGAACATCACCTCCTCTGACCATGACAAACAATAGCACAGTCAACCAGTAAGGCCGGGTACACACAAAGAGATTTTCAGTCCCGACCGAGCGTTCGCTACTAGCAAACACTATTGCTTGTGATTTACCGACATGTCAGATCGCTTGTTCATCTGATCCAGGCTGGCAATTGACATTGGTCGCAGCCGTGGCCAAAACGAGCGCAGAATTTTCAGACCTACCAATACACGGTAAATGTGTCATATTTTCACAACATATATAACATATAAAATAGAATAATTAACAGGCATGTCCACCTTTAAAATAAAAAACTGGTCATTTGTAATTTATTTACCCCCTAACCCCAACTGTTTTATTTAGCACTTTATTACATACATTTCTAACCAGATATTTAAAGTTATCTCACCCTTTCTGGAAGAGGTTGCCGCCTCCTTCCCTTGCTCAGTGAGCTTTAAGAAACTTGAGCAGTGGAGGCAGCAGGGAAAAGAGCAGTCAATCATTGGCTGTGATGTCAGCAGTTAGAACCTTGATTGACTGCATGGAGGGAGGAGCCAGATTCTTCTGCCAGTATAGGGACAATCCTTAAATATCTGGATAATAATACATTTAACAATGTGCTATGTAAATCAGTTAGAATTGGGGGCAGCTACTCTCTAGTTGGGTAGCCTGGATTCCATTTACAGATAACTCTCCTATGAGATCACAGGGTGAGGGCAGTGTGATGTCAGCAATCTGCATTCCTGTAACAAGGAAACTTTTAAAATAAGACTGAGATTGGATTTATATGTAAAGATTTTATTTTGTTTCCCTTTTAATGTGTTTTTAGACTATGTAGTGCTACTGTGCCCTCGGGAAAACAGTTCATAATGCTACTTACACATGGTTGTATTTCCCAGTAATGAGCCTCTGCCTGGGAGATTTCATTCTACCACAATGTGATAAAGAGGAATTTGGCAATTAGCCATTCCTTTGTTTTTCTTCCATCATGACATGAATATTGGGGGCAACACAAAAATGGAGACCGCAGTACACCACAACACCACACTTGGGGGGTTATTCAATAAAAGTTCTTATCATTAAAAATGGTGCTAATTTTGCTCCAACCAATCAGATGTTAGCTTTCAAATGTCACATAAGTTCTGATTGGTTGGGGCAAAATTAGCACCATTTTAAACGATAAGAACATTTATTGAATCTCCCTGTTGGTGCTTAAGGACCCATATTTTCAGAGGATGAATGGTGGAGAAATCCCCCAAAATGTCATGTGTTAGTTCCTAAATCAATGGTCTTAGGGCCATTTATCACCAAGTGTTGTGTGGGGTTTATATTTTGTATTAGCTGAGTAGCCAGACATAAGAAAATAGTATTTCAGCTGATGTTGAACTAAAATAAATGAATGAAAATAAATGTATTTGTTAAGATAATAAGGAATAATGGCCACTTTCCAATGTAATATATAGTGATAAAGTACCCCCTACTGTAAATTATAACAAATAGTGGAAGTGCCACTGATCTGACCAAAACATTAGAACAAACAAGAAGAGATGATCAATGCACATTCCTGGGCCCCATATATCATAATATCTATTCTAGTGCAACCAGTAAAAACATGGGGGTTTTAGTTACAATTTTATGCATAAAAGTGAAAAGCCTTCCAACCACGTCGAGGTAACCCCAGTATGGAAGGTCCTAACAATTTACCTTGGGTCATTTATCTGGGCTGACACTCCCTGCTTGGTTGCATTTTCTTGGGAAGGTTGTCTCCCTGACCTTGCATTGGATTAGTATTGAAGGCTATCACTTCCCCCCGCCTACTGGCTTGTAACAAGGAGGGAAGAGGCCTCTCATCTAATGCTTAGTATTCAAGGCATAAGACCTCCAATTAAAGGGACGTGTTGGGGATGCTACTACCACATGGAAACTTGGTCAATCTTCCTGCAGAGAAACTCTGCTACAATATATACACAAAAGATGTTGTGTAGATGATGCGTGGATGCTGTGTAGAGGATGTGTAGATGTTATGTAGAGGTCGTGTGGATGTGTAGATGTTGTGTAGAGGATGTGTAGATGTTGTGTATATGTGGAGTAGAGGTTGGTGTAGATGATGTGAGAGGTGTGTGTAGAGGATGTGTAGAGGTTGTGTAGATGTTGTGTAGAGGATGTGTAGAGTGTTGTGTAGAGAATGTGTAGGTGGTGTGTAGAGGATTTGGTAGATGGTAGGGATGTGTAGAGGATGTGCAGATGTTGTGTAGAGGTGGTGTAGATGTTGTGTAGAGGATTATGTAGATGTTGTGTAGAGATTTGTAGATGTTGTGTAGAGATGTGTAGAGGATGCGTAGATGTTGTGTAAAGGTATTTAGATGATTGGTAAATGTTGTGTAGAGGATGTGTAGATGTTGTGTAGATGTGTAAAGGATATTTAGATGATGTGAGATGTTGTGTAGTGGATGTGTAGATGATGTGTAAATGTTGTGTAGAGGATGTTGTAGATGTTGTGTAGAGGTTGTGTGAGAGGATTGTAGAGGAGGATGTGTAGAGGTTGTGTATAGTTGTGTAGATGTTGTGGTAGAGGATGTGTGGATGGTGGTGAGAGAGGAGTGTGGATGGTGGTGTAGAGGATGTGTGTGTAGATGTGTGGATGTTGTGTAGATGATGTGTGGATGGTTGTGTAGAAGAGTGTGGATGTTGTGTAGATGATGTGTGGATGTTGTGTAGAGGATGTGTGGATGTTGTGTACACATGTGTAGGTTGCAGTCAGTGTATAGAGGACACTGGTAGATAATGATCCAGTCACATTGGTTTTTTGTATTGGTTACATGTTTTCCCTTTACAAATAGAGTTCCCAGCAGAACATAGGGCTGTGTAATCTAAGCGATCGTCTCTATTCCATTGGTCTAGACGGACACACCCTCGCCGCTCCCCCCCTACTTCCTTTGCACATGGAACGAACCCGCAACGTTCCCTGTAACGTCACCCGTGGGCTTGTTCTGAACCGCCAATCCTCCCTGGGACGTCACAATGGATAGAACGTTCCACCCTCGTGCAAGGCTCCACCAATCAGTAGCGTCCAGTGCGACAAGCAGAAGCCGGTACTCAGTGCACCAGGGGCGGTGATTGTACAGTGCAGAGCCAGCAGGAAGGTCCATGCACAGCCAGCAGGAAGGGTCCATGCACAGCCAGCAGGAAGGTCCATGCACAGCAGCGCAGGAAAGGTCCATGCACAGCCACAGGAAGGTCCATGCAAAGCCAGCAGGAAGGTCATGCACAGCAGCGGAAGGTCCATGCACAGCCAGCAGGGAAGGTCCACAAGCGCAGCAAACGGGAAGGTCCAAGCGCAGAACAGCAGGAAGGTCCCAGCGCAGCCAGCAGGAAGGTCCCAAGCGCAGCCAGCGGAGGTCCAAGCGCAGCCGCAGGAAGGTCCAAGCAGCACCAGACAGGAAGGTCCAAACCAGCACGAGATCCAAAGCAGGAAGGTCCAAGCGCAGCCAGCAGGAAGGTCCAAGCGCAGCCAGCCACATTATGTTGTAAAAAGGTGCAATCACAGCCAGCAGGGAGGTCCAAGTACTGCCAGCAGGAAGGTCCATGCACAGCCAGCAGGGAGGTCCATGCACAGCCAGCAGGAAGGTCCATGCACAGCCAGCAGGGAGGTCCATGCACAGCCAGCAGGGAGGTCCATGCACAGCCAGCAGGAAGGTCCATGCACAGCCAGCAGGAAAGTTGATTTTTCCACGCAGCAGCAGAATGTGTATTTAAAATCCATCCCTACCAGTATTATTTTGTGTGTTTTAGAACTACAAACCCAGCATGTCCTGCACAGGTATTAAGATATCCATTGTGTCCATGTGTATAGTTGCATGTTTCTCTATATTAACCATAGATGGAGGATCCTGGTGAGACTCATGGTTTTGCCACTAAGAGTTATATAATGGAACCTTTGCCAGGAACAGGGTAGACAAGGAGTTGTTTTAGAGGGCGACGTGAGACTGGGTAATTAGGGACTACGTGATCGGCTGCATCTATTATTCCTGTGCCCACGCTGGCAACCCGAGGGAACCTACAGGGAAACCAATGTTAACCATTCCACTGCCAGACCTACATGTAACTGACCATCTGTCAGTATGTGAACACGCATAGTAATGTGTAATAATCCCATGTCACCGTAGTCCTATATTTCCCGAATCCTGTTAGGGAGTTGTAGTTTTACCGAACTGGAGTGTTTGTCCCTTTTAATTGCAGCATTGAGGAGTTTAATGTATAAGGTGCTAATACTCTATTCTATCCCCAGGTTCCACCGTGTCCAATAGATCACCTGTTACAAGACCTAAAACCCAATAATGCCCATGGTACGGACATTGACAAGAGCAGCCAAGCAGATGCTGCAGGAACACTTTGTGGGTGCCAGAGCATCGTCACGGCAGTGAGTTTATTGATTTTCATCACCGCGCCAGGTGCCTCTGATGCCAGTTTCCACTCCGTGTCCTCTCTGAGACGACCCACCCTCGTGTGCTTATTATCAGGTGGGTTATTGTAATAGGTAGGTAGCCTGAACCTCTCTCTCTCAACCATCTCCCCCATGATCCTTCTTGCTATAGGGGATCTTCCAATTTCCCAGAGAGGCAGTTCAGAGCCTGTGGAATCTATAGAACTAGTTACAATCTCAGAAGAGGGTTCCAAATGGGAGGGAATGGAATGTTCCCTATAAACTTTAATTAATTTAGCTTTACTTTTAACTTCACCCTATTTCAAGTTAAACAGAAGCAAGAATGCAGGTAGTGAAATTTCCCTTTAACCAATTCATGGTCCCAGAATCCTCCATTGAAGGAGCAGATCTGATGTCCTCATTAGGGGGTGATGGCCATTGGGGGTGATGGCCATTAGGGGGTGATGGAAATTGCACATCCCTGAGAAAAACTGGGAAAAATTAAATCTTTTCTTTTTTTATACTTGATTTCTGTCTCTGGGCAAATATTTTCTCAGACCTTCCCTTTAACGGATATATGACTAGGGGAGAAATATTCTAACCATGTGTGTATAACAAGGGACCCACCTGGGTGTCAGATGGAGGAATTGTCTGTATGGGGTCGGTTTTAGGAGCAGGCTGTAAATGTTAATGTTTTGTTGCAGGAGGACTGGGGCAGCTGGGAGTTGGACTTGCAAAGCTCCTGAGGTATGTGGAATGTTAGGAACCATAGATGGACAGATAAACAGTAGAGAGAGATGTTATAATATGCCATAAGATGGAGAGACTTGGATAGATATATAGCCCTATGAATATTTCATTTGTTACTGATACATTTATGTCTGGCTCTGATCCAAAGAGCTCCAATCTAATCTTATATCGATAATCGGCCTTGTATGGGCGGATCTCTGAACAAGCGTCTGTTTCTGACGATAAATGTCCATACGTTATCTGTGTGACATCACCGTGACTGATTGCCTTATCCGGAAGTGGCTCTGGGAATATTTATTAAAGTTTTAAGCAAAATGGAACCTCGCTTTTGGGGGTCCCTGAATACATATTAGACATGTTATTGGGGGTGGACATACCCTTTGAGGTAGATACCATTAAACAAACCTCTCTCGTGGTTAAAATGCTGTGGAGTGAATGGTTATCGCACAGACCGGCTGTAATAGCACAGATGGAGGTTTAGCTAAGGCGGACAGGAGTATTTCTAACAACATATCAAACATTTAAACTGCTTATGTAACCAAACGATGTGCAGGGCTGGGTTAGGTTCTGTATTAAGTGGAATTATAATATATTAGGCGGTTATGATTGTGTGTAGTTTTAAGATGAATTAATCAATGTGTGTGTCAGCTGATAGAGGTTTTATGTGATTTCAGGAAACGCTATGGAGAAAACAATGTTATCCTGTCTGACATTCGTAAACCCCCAGACGCGTCTTTTATATAGTGGTAAGAACAGGAGCTGCATAGCTTTTGACTGTTATGACATATATATATATTGGCAGTAAAGTCTGCACAGAGATGTGACCACATATGTTGTAAAAAGGTGCAATCACAGCCAGCAGGGAGGTCCAAGTCCTGCACAGGAAGGTCCATGCACAGCCAGCAGGAGGGGTCCATGCACACCAGCAGGAAGGTCCATGCACAGCCAGCAGGGAGGTCCATGCACAGCCACAGGGAGTCCATGCACAGCCAGCAGGAATGCCATGCACAGCCGCAGGAAGGTCCATGCACAGCCAGCAGGAGGTCCATGCACAGCCAGCGGAAGTCCATCCACACAGGAAGGTCCAGCAGCACCAGCAGAGGTCCAGCCAGCGAGAAGGTCCGAAGCAGCGGAATCCAAGCGAGCAACGGGAAGGTCCAAGCGCACGCAGGAAGGTCCAGCGCAGCCAGCAGGAAGGTCCAAGCGCAGCCAGCAGGAAGGTCCAAGCGCAGCCAGCAGGAGGTCCAACGCAGCCACAGGAAGGTCCAAGCGCAGCCAGCAGGAAGGTCAAGCGAAGAGAGGTCCAACGCAGCCAGCCCGGAAGGTCCAAGCACAGCAACAGGAAGGTCCTAGTACAGTCAGCCAGCAGGAAGGTCCGAGCACAGCCAGGAGGTCCGAGCACAGCCAGCCGGAAGGTCCGAGCACAGCCGGCGGAAGGTCCGAGCACAGCCAGGCGGAAGGTCCGAGCACAGCCTGGCGGAAGGCCAGGCAGCCGCCAGGCGAATGTCCGAGCACGAGCCAGGCGGAAGGTCCAGCACAGCCAGGCGAGGTCCGAGCACAGCCAGCGGGAAGGTCCGACACAGCCAGGCGGAAGGTCCGAGCACAGCCAGGCGAGGTCCGAGCAAGCCAGGCGGAAGGTCGAACAGCCAGCAGGAAGGTCCGAGCACAGCCGCAGGAAGGTCTCAGCACAGCCAGCGGAAGGTCTAAGCACAGCAGCCGGAAGGTCCAAGTACAGCAAACAGAAGTCTAAACAGCCAGCAGAAGGTCTAAGCACATCA
This sequence comes from Hymenochirus boettgeri, assembly GCA_019447015.1. NCBI lineage: Eukaryota > Metazoa > Chordata > Amphibia > Anura > Pipidae > Hymenochirus > Hymenochirus boettgeri. The sequence goes on from CM033473.1 coordinate 287,299,779, forward strand.
GCAGGAGGAGGTCTAAGCACAGCCAGCAGGAAGGTCTAAGCACAGTCAGCAGGAAGGTCTAAGCACAGTCAGCAGGAAGGTCTAAGCACAGTCAGCAGGAAGGTCTAAGCACAGTCAGCAGGAAGGTCTAAGCACAGCCAGCAGGAAGGTCCAACGCAGCCAGCAGGAAGGTCCAAGCGCAGCAGCAGGAATGTCCAAGCGCAGCCAGCAGGAAGGTCCAAGCGCAGCCAGCAGGAAGGTCCAAGCGCAGCCAGCAGCAGGTCCAGCGCAGCCAGCCGGAAGTCCAAGCACAGCAAACAGGAAGGTCCTAGTACGTCAGCCAGCAGGAAGGTCCAGCACCGCACAGAATCCAGCGGAAGGTCCGAGCACAGCCAGCCGGAAGGTCCGAGCACAGCCAGGCGGAAGGTCCGAGCACAGCCAGGCGAAGGTCCGAGCACAGCCTGGCGGAAGTCCAGCACAGCCAGGCGAAGGTCCAGCACAGCCAGGCGAAGGTCCGAGCACAGCCAGGCGGAAGGTCCGAGCACAGCCAGGCGGAAGGTCCGAGCACAGCCAGGCGGCCGACAGCAGGGGTCGCGAGCACAGCCAGCAGAAGGTCCAGCACAGCCAGCAGGAAGGTCAAGCACCACAGGAAGGTCTAAGCACAGCCAGCCGGAAGGTCCAAGTACAGCAAACAGGAAGGTCCAAGCACAGCCAGCAGGAAGGTCTAAGCACAGTCAGCAGGAAGGTCTAAGCACAGTCAGCAGGAAGGTCTAAGCACAGTCAGCAGGAAGGTCTAAGCACAGTCAGCAGGAAGGTCTAGCACAGTCAGCAGGAAGGTCTAAGCACAGCCAGCAGGAAGGTCTAAGCACAGCCAGCAGGAAGTCTAGCACAGCCAGCAGGAAGGTCTAAGCACAGCCAGCCAAAGGTCCATACACAGCAAACAGGAAGGTCCTAGTAAAGCAGTCAGCCAGCAGGAAGGTCCGAGCACCGCAGGTGAAGTCAGCACATCCAGGCTGAAGTCCGAGCAGCAGGTGAAGAGCGAGCAGCCTGCGAAGTCGAGCACAGCCAGCGGAAGGTCCGAGCACAGCCAGGCGGAAGGTCCGAGCACAGCCAGAGGCTGAAGGTCCGAGCACAGCCAGCAGGAACAGTCCTCGAGCACACCAGCAGAAGGTCTAAGCACAGCCAGGTGGAAGGTCTAATGCACAGCCAGGCGGAAGGTCGAGCACAGCCAGGCGGAATTTCCGAGCGCACAGCCAGGCGGAAGTCCGAGCACACGGTGAGCCGAGCACAGCCAGGCGGAAGGTCCTCACAGCCAGCAGGAAGGTCCGAGCACAGCCACAGGAGAGTTCTAGCAAGCAGCAGGAAGGTCTAAGACACACAGCCGGAAGTCCAAGTACAGCAAACAGGAAGGTCTAAACACAGCCAGCAGGAAGGTCTAAGCACAGTCAGCAGAAGTTCAAGCACAGTCGCAGGAAGTCTAAGCACAGTCCAGCAGGAAGGTCTAAGCACAGTCAGCAGGAAGGTCTAAGCACAGTCAGCAGAAGGTCTAAGCACAGCCAGCAGAAGGTCTAAGCAACCAGCAGGAAGGTCGAGCACAGCCACAGAATGTCTAAGCACCCAGCCAGAAGTCCAAGTACAGCAACAGGAAGGTCTAGTACATCTCCAGCAGAAGTCCAGCACAGGTCCAGGTGGAAGGTCCGATCACAGCCAGGCGGAAGGTCCGACACAGCCAGGCGGAAGGTCCGAGCACAGCCAGGCGGAAGGTCCAGCACAGCCAGGCGGAAGGTCCGAGCACAGCCAGGCGGAAGGTCCGAGCACAGCCAGGCGGAAGGTCCTACACAGCCAGGCGGAAGGTTCCGAGCACAAGCCAGGCGGAAGGTCCGAGCACAGCCAGGCGGAAGGTCCGAGCACAGCCAGGCGGAACGTCCGACAGCGCCACAGGTCAGCAACGCCAGGCGAAGGTCCAGCACAGAAGGCGGAAGGTCCGAGCATCACCGCGAAGGTCCGAGCACAGCCAGGCGAAGGTCCGAGCACAGCCAGCACGAAAGTCCGAGCACAGCCAGCAGGAAGGTCGAGCACAGCCAGGCAGGAAGTCCGTCACGCCAGCAGAAGGTCCGACACAGCCGCTGGAGGTTCCACAAGTATCTTTATCCTGCCTGCTGGATGTGCTTGGACCTTCCTGTTTGCTGTACTTGGACCTTCCAGCTGGCTGTGCTCGGACCTTCCTGCTGGCTGTGCTCGGACCTTCCTGCTGGCTGTGCTCGGACCTTCCTGCTGGCTGTGCTCGGACCTTCC
>CM033473.1:287304312-287315260 GCA_019447015.1 Hymenochirus boettgeri
ACAGCAAACAGGAAGGTCCAAGCACATCCAGCAGGCAGGATAAAGATCCTTTCATGTGACTGGATGATACCGGGATCAATCAACTTTGAGAAGTGACATCAATCCATTGAAGTTAGGAAATCCCACCAGGACATGGTCAGGAACCAACATCATCTGTTCTCTGGTCACAAGCTCTGTGCAGATACTGATTTTACACATAAGAAAAGATTTAATATATTTATTACTGTAACTCTTGGGCCTATATATTAAATTATTAAAGTTTTCCATTATGGTAGGTAGCCTGACATTGTGGATAGGTGGGTGGGGGTTAAAATTGGATGAAATTTTTTTTTTGACATGGTGGGTGGAAGGTGAGAAGATCGAGAGAAAGGTCAGTGTAGAAGAACAAGGCAAGACTAATGAGGGAGGTTCTGATGAAGATGTGCAGATACATACAAAGGTCACAAAGCTGTTGTTTACTTGTATAAAACCCTGGGGAAAATTAAACGGGTGTGGATTTAATTACGAATATTAAAGATAAACCAGATATGGCAAGCTACGTGTGAAACAAAGGGAAGACTTGTCTCGGAGAAGGTGTGATGTCTATTGATATTTTCTCAGGGCCTTTCATCTACTCTGATATCTTGGACTACAAAAATCTCCGGGAAATAGTGGTGAACAATCGGATAACATGGCTGATCCATTACAGTGCTCTGCTCAGTGCAGTCGGTGAAGCTAATGTCCCCTTGGCCAGAGCTGTCAATATCACTGGTAAGAAGACCAGAACCAATTGGTTAAGCTAATGGAATGAGAATTCTTCCACCTCTTGTTCTAATGAACCAGGTCTATCTTTCCACAGGGCTGCACAATATTCTTGATATCGCTGCAGAACACGGACTTCGTCTCTTTGTTCCAAGTACAATAGGGGCCTTTGGTCCCACATCTCCCAGAAACCCAACCCCTGATCTTTGTGTGCAGAGACCAAGGACAATCTACGGAGTCTCCAAAGTCCATGCAGAGCTCATGGGAGAGGTAGGATTGGTTGAAAAAACATTCTTGAACCGTTTAGTTTTCTTATGGTTCTACCCAAACAGCTCTAAATAAAATATTTTGGACATGTTACGGACAGTGCCAATTGTTGTTTAGTGCAGATTTCTCAAAGGCTTTGGGTAGTTCCATTTTCAGGTAGGGCACGGCTAAGAACACGGCTTTTAATACCACAAGGTATTTAGATCTGAGATTTCTAACCGGGAATTTCCAGTTTGTTCATATTTATGCAATAGTTTAAGTGACTAATGTATGTGTGTTTGTTTTTATTTGGCAGTATTACAACTACAGGTACGGCCTGGATTTCCGGTGTCTGCGATATCCTGGAATTATTTCTGCTGATTCCCAGCCAGGGGGAGGAACTACAGGTAAATGTATATATAAGTCACGGAGAGGGAACCATATTATTACTTCCGTTACACGTGTCGATTCCCAACAGAGTGCTGTGCTTGCAAATTCAAACAACTGAAACTTTACTACACAACATGGGGCCTTGATAAAGTGTTTTCCATCTTAAAATGGCACGTCGACCCCCAAAACTAAAATGTAACCCACTACTGGCTCCACTGTATAGTGCAAAAAAATCCTTACCTTACATCTCTGCTCCAAATGGTTCTCCTGCAATGTCTGTGTAAAGTCCAGGAAAGTGAAGAGTAGGAGGTGTCCCTGTATAAAGGATGTATTATATTATTATGGGAAAGATTCTCCCAGAAATGTATTTCCTTAGGATCCTGACCCAGTTTAACCTTCCCTTACAGACTATGCTGTCCAGATTTTCCATGATGCCATCAAAACGGGAAGGTTTACCTGCAACCTAAAGCCAGACACCCGTCTTCCCATGATGTACATAGATGATTGTTTGAGGGCAACGTTGGAAGTTCTGGAAGCCCCAGCGTCTTCCCTTTCCATGAGGACTTACAATATCAATGCTATGAGTTTCACACCTGAGGAACTGGCAAGGGAAGTCCAGAAGCACATGCCTGAGCTTGAAGTTCATTATGAAATGGACGCCGTCCGACAAGCCATTGGTGAGTATCTGAAAGTCTAACCTGTTTCTTCATATCCTATAAAGGAAAACAAAAGGTCAAAAATGTAAAACCTTGAATGTCTGTGCCTCTGTACCGGTTCTCTCCAATCCCCTAGGTAGCCACCTAACCTAATCAGACCACCCACACCACCTGTAGCCAATTGAAGCATTTCATGGTTACACCAACCTAAAACCAATGGGAGTATCAGAAGCTTCACATGGCTAGACCAACCTAAAGCCAATCTGAGCATCTAAAGTTTTACATGGTTGAACCATCCTATAGCTAATTAGAATACCATCAGCTTCTCATGGTTAGACCTATCACATTGTATGATTCAATGCCAACCAACGGTCAATGGAAAAATTCAAGTGGTTCATATATTTCAGATGTTAACAATGCAATAGTATACGTCACAATCTTAAACACTCCACCTTTTCTTACCCTTGAACAAACATATAATAAGGAAAACTTAACCAATCCTACCCCCACCCCAAGTACTTTTCATTTTAACTGTGTCTTAAAAACTTTCCTGTTAATATAATCTTAACACCAAGCTATTGTTTCGTTTAGCTGAGAGCTGGCCAATGAATTTCGATGACGGCAACGCTCGGAAGGACTGGGGGTGGAAACATGAATTTGATTTGCCTGAGCTGGTAACGACAATGCTTAACCACCTGAACACAGAGAGAGTGGTAGCTCAAGCCAGCTAAGACTGAGACCCATCTGATCCTGTCTGACCCAGTGCCGAGGGTAGACAGCAGTGCCTTGTGCTTGACCTGTAGAGAGCAATGCTGTCAACAAACCATATGTCGCATTTTGTGTTAATGTGTGTTATTGGTTTTTTTATAAAGGGGAAACAAACAGTTTTCTAATTGCAGTGACTTAAAGTGATTGGTTCTCATATTGTACATAAATCTCTATCACTGCTCGCAGGGTTCTATACGAACATTGTATATTTCATTGATTCCTGACCATGTAATTATGTAAATATTAGGAAGGGGGAAATAGAATTGTAATATTATTATAGTTCCTGCAGTATCGATACAAATAGAATCTTTGCTGTGGAGGCGGAATCTGCCTGAATGTTCCACTCTTGGTATGTTCAGTGCCGTTATGTATTTCATTTAGAAATTCTTTGTAGAAAAAAAAAATCCAAAAACAATTCAGATTTCTGATATTATTTCAAATTTTAAGTGAATTTTAAATTTTTAACCTGAATGCATGCACCTATTTATTAACCCCTTCCCGCTCCCCACTGAACCCCGCAGAATGGACCAGGGCCGGTCTCCGCCCTGCACAGAATCCCAGGTAACTATATTTAGTAACCAGACTAGGCATCCAGCCCGGTTATACTGGTGTGCAGGGCTTTATAAGCATGGATTCCTTTTTATTCTTCTCTAAATAATCCGTAAAAACCTACAAGGACAATATATGCCCCAAAGTCAATCCTTACATGTTTATAGGTAAATTATTCTTAAAGGATACAGACGGGAGCTGCCATATTGGTTACTCTGATAAGATTTGTATATAAACATCCATTGGCTCTAAAGAAGTCAGATTTTAAAAATCTCCCCCTGTGACATGACAATTCTTTTTTTCAAATTCTCTATCTCTAGACATAGGATATCTATTGTAAAATATACGGATATTAGCAGTGATGCTAATGTACCTTTATTTTAAAGTAGGGGGGTGCATGATTCTGTGGTGCACAGGTATTGGTGAGTGAACACAGTACATAGTGAACAGTGTATATTCTACTGTAAAATATAAGGTTATTAAAGGCACGGAGGCCATGACTGAATGCTACTGTACAAGTCTGCAGTGACTTTTAATATTTGTATATTCCTATAATACACAAGTTACAGGGAGTCCTCTTACACTGATTACATAGTTAGGCCTTAAAACAATTATAACTTGAGACATAGCTAAGCACCCATTATAACTGATAACATAAGCACTGATTATAAGGATATAATTTACTGCATATACATCAATTGTATATTTACTGACGTGTGCTAAATTAAATTAAGACATTCTGTAAATAGGTTAGAAACAGGAGTTTTTTTCTTAAAGGAGAAGTAACAAATAAAGTTCATGGGTACCCTAAGTAACAGTGAATGTTTAACATTAGTACATATTGTTAAAAACAAAAAGATCAAATCCTGCTTCTCCTTAAGTGTATTTGGTGACAATCACACAAATGTATAGGCCAAGGTTCCATTACAATGGGAATCCCCTGAAAACTGATTTTTTATTTTTTTTCTCCTTAATTTTATTATTTATTCATCTTTTTAGGTGACAAATGGCTTCACTACAATACCCAAGAGCCTTAAGTTGGTTAAAAGGTATCCTGGGTATATCTATGGTAAGCCATGATAGTCTAGATACGTGTTGTGTGTATGCATAGATTAACTACACACACAGAAGCAGTAATGTAATATACAGTTTGTTACACTCTAACGATCAGAATCGATTGCAGCTTTTCCATACAAAATCATATATAATGAGATACAAAATAATAATTATAATAAATCACCCAATCTGATGATTAGAATGGGATTAATTTATTGGTAATGGGCAGACATAACCTTGTGGTTCATTCATTTGGACTGGTTCCTGCATGTTAACTCAAGGTTAAGTCTGTGTAAGCTCTCCGTCTGTTACTGAACTACATTTCCCAGCATTCCCTGAAAGTAATCCCTGCACTGGGCATTGTAGTTGAGGATCGGTCCATTCTAGTTTTCAGATTTAGTAGCTTTCCGGGTGAATTTCTAGAGAGAATTCAGTTCCGCCATATTGTAACACTCAATCCTCATCCTATAAACTGAATTTGGGCTATTCACTTTTCTTTTGATAGGTAACGGAAGGACTATTTTTTAATATATTTTATTTGTTTCTGTTACATTGTTAGAATGTATTTAATAAAAGTTACGCAATACAAACAAGGCTCTTTTTGTGATGTTTGTGTGGGAGGGGCACATACACATTCAACTGGCATGGCAATCACATTGTTGCGATGACTGGTCATTAATAAAATTATAAAAACACATTACTGGGCAAAACGCTGTTAAGCTACTAAAATAGTCGTTTTAAAGGGTATGCCCACCCCCGTTTTTTTTTCTTAATATGTGCACCCTTTATAATGACCCTGCATCACATCTCTAAGTAAAACTTGTGAGAAGTTATATTACTGGAAAGGTTTAGCAATATAACATCCTGAAGTTCCTGCTTTCAGCAGCTTAAAGCCATGTAACCAATCTCTGTCTATACAGGTTGCCTTTTCCAGCATTAAGACCTGCCTAATGTATTTTTCAATGCTGGATATAAAGCAGTTGGTTTAAGATAACGGACAGGTGGGTGTATTTTTGTTTTTACAGTGGCCATGCCATAAATATCTTGTATTAATTCATAAAGTTCATGATGATCCAGGAATTATGTTGATTTCCATTTAATCGGGTAGGGTTTTTTTTCCTACTGATTTATCTACCTTCCCTCTGGAACAACTGCTAGGCATTATGGGTTGGACTAAATGGACTTTACCTAACCTAAAATAACCATGTTACTATATAACCTCAACATGAAAGGCAGTGAGTGATATAAACAAGTAATCAGGGATGACTGTTTTGTGCAGAGTGACTATAAGTCGTGTGCACTTGAGCCTTACTACTAATAATAACTGATAAAGCAGAAACAAAGGGGTTAAAAGACATGGGGCAGGATGGGAACAGTGGCCAGGCACCAAGATGGCCATCATAGTGAAAATCTATAGTAATAATTGGGTTGGGTCTTGCCAGTGTAAAATAAGTGCCAGCTCACAAACAAGGCACATTCTTAGACATTCCAATTCCCAATACAATGTCACTTCTGGGGGCTCCTAAAGGCTGAGAATATATGTAGGAAATGAGAAATTAAAGGAGAATTTAAAGAAGAAATAAAGTCCATTAATAAATTAGGTCACGTCATTTCCAAATTAAGGACCTGCTAATTTTTTCATTTCAAAGGCATTAAACAAAACCTAAACATAAATAGGATCTTTAGTGGTGCTCCTCTTCTTCTACCCTCTGCTGCTGGTAATGCCTTCTGCCAGCCATGATTTCTTTGGGCACCTGTGCCATAGACATCACCAGCTACCATGGGAAACAGATAGAAATGGATTATTATTTAGACTGGATAATGAAACCGTTTTTTAGATAGAACTGCTTTAATGGTATTAACTGTCTGCTTATGGGATACGATTAACTGCTGAAAGTTTCCATTTGTAATTTATCCTCCTGTGTTTTAATTAGCAAGTCCCAGAATTCCATTTCATGAGTGTCATATTTCAAGGTTAACCTAATGTTCTTATCATTGTTATTAAGTTAATCCACAAAACACTTATTACAGGGTAATTCAATAAAGGTTCTTATTGATAAAAATGGTGCTAATTTTGCCCCAACCAATCAGATGTTAGCTTTCAAATGTTAAATAATTTCTGATTGGTTGGGGCCAAATTAGCACCATTTTTATCAATAAGAACCTTTATTATACCAATAAGAACTTTATGGACTTTCCTTGGGTGGAATGTTCTAAGAGAGTATGTCAGTGTTCGCGGCCGATATTGTGCAAATCTATACTCAAGTCTCTCTTCCGTATAAGTCACTGAAGTTTGGGGCTATTCACTTTTCTTTTGATAGGTAACGGAGGACTATTTTTTAATATATTTTATTGTGTTTCTGTTACATTGTTTAGAAGTATTTATAAAAGTTACGCAATACAACAAGGCTCTTTTTGTGATGTTTGTGTGGGAGGGCACATACACATTCACCTGGCTTGGCAATCACATTGTTGCGATGACTGGTCATTAATAAAATTATAAAAACACATTACTGGGCAAAACGCTGTTAAGCTACTAAAATAGTCGTTTTAAAGGGTATGCCCACCCCCTTTTTTTTTCTTAATAGTGCACCCTTTATAATGACCCGCATCACATCTCTAAGTAAAACTTGTGAGAAGTTATATTACTGGAAGGTTTAGCAATATAAATCCTCAGTTCCGCTTTCAGCACTTAAAGCCATGTAAACCAATCCTCTGTCATACAGGTTGCCTTTTCCAGCATTAGACCTGCTAATGTATTTTTCATGCTGGATAAAAGCAGTTGGTTAAGATAACGGACAGGTGGGTGTATTTTTGTTTTTACAGTGGCCATGCCAAAATATCTGTATTAATTCATAAAGTCATGATGATCCAGGAATTATGTTGATTTCCATATCGGGTGTTTTTATTTTTCCTACTGATTTATCTCGTATCATCTACTCCCTCTGGAACTAACTGACTAGCGATATGGGTTCATAGATTGCTTTTAAGGTAATACACTAAAATAACCATGTTACTATATAACCTCAACATGAAACAGTGAGTGATATAACAAGTAATCAGGGATGACTGTTTTGTGCAGAGTGACTAGTCGTGTGCACTTGAGCCTTACTACTAATAATAACTGATAAAGCAGAACAAAGGGGTTAAAAGACATGGGGCAGGATGGAACAGTGGCCAGGCACCAAGATGGCAATCATAGTGCAATCTATAGTAATAATTGGGTTGGGTCTTGCCAGTGTAAATAAGTGCCAGCTCACAAAACAAGGCACATTCTTAGACATTCCAATTCCCAATACAATGTCACTTCTGGGGCTCCTAAAGGCTGAGAAAATATGTAGGAAATGAGAAATTAAAGGAGAATTTAAAGAAGAAATAAAGTCCATTAATAAATTAGGTCACGTCATTTCCAAATTAAGGACCTGCTAATTTTTTCATTTCAAAGGCATTAAACAAAACCAAACATAAATAGGATCTTTGTGGTGCTCCTCTTCTTCTACCCTCTCCTGCGGTAATGCCTTCTGCCACCATGATTCTTTGGGCACCGTGCCATAGACATCACCACTACATGGGAAACAGATAGAAATGGATTATTATTTTTTAGGTTTTTTTTTTTTACACTCACTTCTCCTAAATTTGAAGTTTTTATTTTCCTTGTTCATTTTATTCTTGTTATTTGTAAATCGTAGATTTTATCCCCTTTATCCAGTCTTGCTTCCTCATATAGTAAGGAATCTCCTCCCACTGGATTTCCACACATAGTAAGGAGTCTCACACACTGGATTTCAGTTGGATCTTATGCTGAAGCTTCGTACACATGTGCTATCGCGGGGGGCCTGCAACCTAATGTACTCTGTCTTGCTAAAAGCAAAGTTTTAACCCCTATCCTGGGAAATTTATCTTTGGCTAGGAACATAATGGAAAAACAAAAAAATAAAAGTCCAGGGATTTAAGCCTGTGACCTTTTTGGACTGTGTGTTTCTAAAATAAGTACTTTACCAGTTGAGCCACCATTACAAATAAAAATAACACGTAGAAACTATCTAAAAAATAACCCTGGAAGGCTGTGTGTAATTCACACTGACTAGTAAATAAACTGTATGGTAACACGCAGCTTTTAAAGTCTTATCAGGGACTTACATATTGGTGTGAATACATCTGTATAGAAAATACTCTGTACATAGAGACAGAGAGAATACTGGGGTCAGGGGACGTAGCTCTTTGATGACTATATGCACTGTGAGTTGTACAGCATGGAATCCTTACTCATAGAATCTTACTTACATGCAGTGGCGTAACTAGGGATCACTGGGCCCCCCAGCAAAACTATGATGGGGCCCCTATGCGTGGTTTATCCACAGGATTTAAAATTAAAAAGTTAAGTTCTCCTTTGACATCCTTTCATCATACCTTCTTTTTAGTAGATCTTGCCAGAGTTACTTAAGCTAGGTGCACACAGTACAGATTTTTGCAGATCCTGTCTGTCATTTTTCAAAGATACACATAGTCCCAAGCATGCCCCCTATAGGAGAACGCTCGGGACTGTCTGTTTCCCTCGGCCGCGGCAGACTCCTCTATAGAAAGTTACCACGGCTGAGGGAAATTTTCCCTCTATTCCGAACGAGCGATCGGCCGACCTGAACGTTAGGCGTCTGTGCGCTCGTTTGGAAAAGCGCCCACACACAGTATCACACACAACGGTATCAGGGCTTTATCGGTACTGTGTGTCCCTAGCTTTAGACTGGATAATGAAACCGTTTTTTAGATAGAACTGCTTTAATGGTATTAACTGTCTGCTTATGGTATACGATTAACTGCTGAAAGTTTCCATTTGTAATTTATCCTCCTGTGTTTTAATTAGCAAGTCCCAGAATTCCATTTCATAAGTGTCATATTTCAAGGTTAACCTAATGTTCTTATCATTGTTATTAAGTTAATCCACAAAACACTTATTACAGGGTAATTCAATAAAGGTTCTTATTGATAAAAATCGTGCTAATTTGTGTTTTGTGGATTAACTAATAACAATGATAAGAACATTAGGTTACCTTGAATGACACTTATGAAATGGAATTCTATGTGGTACCAATGTGTTAAATGTGTTTATCAATGTGTTATTAATGAAGGTTGTAATGTGTAGTAATGTGTTAACAATGTGTTAGTAATGCGTTAGTAAGTGTGTTCAGTAATGTGTAGCAATGTGTTGTCAGCAATGATGTTTACCAATGTGTTAGTAATGCTGTTAGTAATGTGTTAGTTTTGTTTTTTTTTCTTAGTAATGTGTTAGCAATGTGTCAGCAATGTGTTACCAATGTGTTAGTAATGTGTTACCAATGTGTTAGTAATGTGTTGTTAATGTGTTAGCAAGTGTGTTAGCAATGTGTTACCAATGTGTTAGTAATGTGTTGTTAATGTGTTGTTAATGTGTTAGTAATGTGTTAGCAATGTGTTACAATGTGTTAGTTAATGTGTTGTTGTAATGTGTTAGTAATGTGTTGTTAATGTTTAGTAATGTGTTTGTTGTTAATGTGTTAGCAATGTGTTGTAATGTGTAGTAATTCGTTGGTAATGTTAACGATCCCGGTCGGAAAGCAAGTTCTTCTAACTTTTTTTTTACAAAAGACAATGCAGGTAGGGTTGCGAGGGGAAAAACTACAATATACCAAAAGGGTTTCATGTTAAAACAAAGGGCAGCGCTGATGGATCTGGTTAGAGGGGGGGAGGAGGGAATCGGCTCCACAACGCATGCCTGCAATACCTCCCAGAGGACAGAGAGAGGCCGAAAACCTTTTGACAGGAAGCCAGGCTCCTACTCTTTACTTTCCTGGACTTATGCAGACATTGCTGGAGAACCATTGGAGCAGAGATTTAGGTAAGGATTTTTTTAAACTACCAGTGTGGCCAGTGTGGGTTAAAGTTTATACATTTTAGTTATGGGGGTGGACATGCCCTTTAAACAGGGACAGGAGCCAATCAGAAACAGGCAGAGAGGCAAGCAGGAACCAGATAGGGAGATAGAATTCCCATATACTGTCTAAACGAACAGAAACCAATAAGAGATGATGAAATGAAAAGAGACAATCGTTTCCAGAAACAAACGTCCAAAAATCTCCGAAACGAACAGAGATACCGATGCAAAACGAAGATCGGCGAATCAACCGAATCAAGAGGCGCGAAGAAGCCAATGAGGAGGACGGAGCTGTGCAGGAGCAGAGGGGAATTAAGGAACAGCCGACAGGAAAGTACTAAATCTAAATTCAGGGAGATTCCATAAGTTCTTATTGGTATAAAAAGGTTCTTATTGATAAAATCGTGCTAATTGGCCCAACCAATCAGAAATTATTAACATTTGAAAGCTAACATCGATTGGTTGGGCAAACACTTATTACAGGGTAATTCAATAAAGGTTCTTATTGATAAAAATCGTGCTAATTTTGCCCCAACCAATCAGATGTTAGCTTTCAAATGTTAAATAATTTCTGATTGGTTGGGGCCAAATTAGCACGATTTTTATCAATAAGAACCTTTATTGAATTACCCTG
>CM033473.1:287315435-287365871 GCA_019447015.1 Hymenochirus boettgeri
CGTGCTCATTTGGCCAACCAATCAGAAATTATTTAACATTTGAAAGCTAACATCTGATTGGTTGGGGCAAAATTAGCACGATTTTTATCAATAAGAACTTTATTGAATTACCCTGTAATAAGTGTTTTGTGGATTAACTTAAAACAATGATAAGAACATTAGGTTAACCTTGAAATATGACACTATGAAATGGAATTCTGGGACTTGCTAATTAAAACACAGGAGGATAAATTACAAATGGAAACTTTCAGCATTTAATCGTATACCATAAGCAGACAGTTAATACATTAAAGCAGTTCTATCTAAAAAACGTGTTCATTATCCAGTTCTAAAGCTAGGGACACACAGTACCGATAAAGCCCTGATACGTTGTGTGTGATACTGTGTGTGGGCGCTTTTCCAAACGAGCGCACAGACGCCTAACGTTCAGGTCGGCCGATCGCTCGTTCGGAATAGAGGGAAAATTTCCCTCAGCCGTGGTAACTTCTATAGAGGAGTCTGCCGCGGCCGAGGGAAACAGACAGTCCCGAGCGTTCTCCTATAGGGGGCATGCTTGGGACTATGGTATCTTTGAAAAATGACAGACAGGATCTGCAAAAATCTGTACTGTGTGCACCTAGCTTAGTAACTCTGGCAAGATCTACTAAAAAGAGGTATGATGAAAGGATGTCAAAGGAGAACTAATTTTTAATTTTAAATCCTGTGGATAAACCACGCATAGGGGCCCCATCATAGTTTTGCTGGGGGGCCCAGTGATCCCTAGTTACGCCACTGCATGTAAGTAGATTCTATGAGTAAGGATTCCATGCTGTACAACTCACAGTGCTATGTCATCAAAGAGTACGTCCCCTGACCCCAGTATTCTCTCTGTCTCTATGTACAGAGTATTTTCTATACAGATGTATTCACACCAATATGTAAGTCCCTGATAAACTTTAAAAGCTGCGTGTTACCATACAGTTTATTTACTAGTCAGTGTGAATTACACACACAGCCTTCCAGGGTTATTTTTAGATAGTTTCTACTGTTATTTTTATTTGTAATGGTGGCTCAACGGTAAAGTAACTTATTTAGAAAACACCACAGTCCAAAAAGGTCACGGCTTAAATCCCTGACGTTTATTTTTTGTTTTTTCCATTATGTTCCTAGCCAAAGATAAATTTCCCAGGATAGGGGTTAAAACTTTGCTTTAGCAAGACAGAGTACATTAGGTTGCAGGCCCCCGCGATAGCACATGTGTACGAAGCTTCAGCATAAAGATCCAACGAAATCCAGTGTGTGAGACTCCTTACTAGTGTGGAAATCCAGGGAGGAGATTCCTTACTATATGAGGAAGCAAGACTGGATAAAGGGATAAAATCTACGATTTACAAATAACAAGAATAAAATGAACAAGGAAAATAAAACTTCAAATTTAGGAGAATGTGAGTGTAAAAAAAAAAAACCTAAAAAATAATAATCCATTTCTATCTTTTCCCATGTAGCTGGTGATGTCTATGGCACAGGTGCCCAAAGAATCATGGCTGGCAGAAGGCATTACCAGCAGCAGAGGGTAGAAGAAGAGAGCACCACAAAGATCCTATTTATGTTTGGTTTTGTTTAATGCCTTTGAAATGAAAAAATTAGCAGGTCCTTAATTTGGAAATGACGTGACCTAATTTATTAATGGACTTTATTTCTTCTTTAAATTCTCCTTTAATTTCTCATTTCCTACATATTTCTCAGCCTTTAGGAGCCCCAGAAGTGACATTGTATTGGGAATTGGAATGTCTAAGAATGTGCCTTGTTTTGTGAGCTGGCACTTATTTACACTGGCAAGACCCAACCCAATTATTACTATAGAATTGTCACTATGATGCCATCTTGGTGCCTGGCCACTGTTTCCATCCTGCCCCATGTCTTTTAACCCCTTTGTTCTGCTTTATCAGTTATTATTATAGTAAGGCTCAAGTGCACACGACTAGTCACTCTGCACAAAACAGTCATTCCCTGATTACTTGTTATATCACTCACTGCTTTCATGTTGAGGTTATATAGTAACATGGTTATTTTAGTGTATTTATCTCCTTACTCACAAGAGGGAAGTCTATGAAAACCCATATCGCTAGTACAGTTAGTTCCAGAGGGATAGTATGATACAGATAAATCAGTAAAAAAAAAACCTAACCCGATTATGGAATCAACATAATTCCTGGATCATATGACTTATGATTATACAATATTTTGGCATGGCCACTGTAAAACAAAATACCCCACCTGTCCGTTATCTTAACCAACTGCTTTTTCCAGCATGAAAATACATTAGCAGGTCTAATGCTGGAAAAGGCAACCTGTATGACAGAGATTGGTTACATGGCTTTAAGTGCTGAAAGCGAGAACTCAGAGAGATTTATATTGCTAAACCTTTCCAGTAATATAACTTCTCACAAGTTTTACTTAGAGATGTGATGCAGGGTCATTATAAAGGGTGCACATATTAAGAAAAAAAAAGGGGGTGGGCATACCCTTTAAAACGACTATTTTAGTAGCTTAACAGCGTTTTGCCCAGTAATGTGTTTTTATAATTTTATTAATGACCAGTCATCGCAACAATGTGATTGCCAAGCCAGTGAATGTGTATGTGCCCCTCCCACACAAACATCACAAAAAGAGCCTTGTTTGTATTGCGTAACTTTTATTAAATTACTCTAAACATATGTAACAGA
Source organism: Hymenochirus boettgeri (assembly GCA_019447015.1). Lineage (NCBI taxonomy): Eukaryota > Metazoa > Chordata > Amphibia > Anura > Pipidae > Hymenochirus > Hymenochirus boettgeri. Next base: position 287,318,141 of record CM033473.1, read on the forward strand.
AACAATAAAATATATTAAAAAATAGTCCTCCGTACCTATCAAAAGAAAGTGAATAGACCCCAAACTTCAGTCTTATACGGAAGAGAGACTTGAGTATAGATTTGCACAATATCGGCCGCGAACACTGACATACTCTCTTAGAACATTCCACCCAAGGAAAGATTTTTATCAATAAGAACCTTTATTATACCAATAAGAACTTTATGGAATCTCCCTGAATTTAGATTTAGTACTTTCCTGTCGGCTGTTCCTTAATTCCCCTCTGCTCCTGCACAGCTCCGTCCTCCTCATTGGCTTCTTCGCGCCTCTTGATTCGGTTGATTCGCCGATCTTCGTTTTGCATTCGGTAATCTCTGTTCGTTTCTGGAGATTTTTGGACGTTTGTTTCTGGAAACGATTGTCTCTTTTCATTTCATCATCTCTTATTGGTTTCTGTTCGTTTAGACAGTATATGATGAAAATGTTTCCTCCAGAAACAAACGTCCAAAAATCTCCAGAAACGAACAGAGATTACCGATGCAAAACGAAGATCGGCGAATCAACCGAATCAAGAGGCGCGAAGAAGCCAATGAGGAGGACGGAGCTGTGCAGGAGCAGAGGGGAATTAAGGAACAGCCGACAGGAAAGTACTAAATCTAAATTCAGGGAGATTCCATAAAGTTCTTATTGGTATAATAAAGGTTCTTATTGATAAAAATCGTGCTAATTTGGCCCCAACCAATCAGAAATTATTTAACATTTGAAAGCTAACATCTGATTGGTTGGGGCAAAATTAGCACATTTTTATCAATAAGAACCTTATTTGAATTACCCTGTAATAAGTGTTTGTGGATTAACTTAATAACAATGATAAGAACATTAGGTTACCCTTGAATGACACTATGAAATGGAATTCTTGGCATTTTTGGGACTTTGGGGGGGGGACTAAACAGGAGACCAGAGAAGCTGGGATGTAAGGTAAGGATTAAAACACCTCAGGTGGGGCCCGTAAATAGTGGGGGGGGGATATAGTTTTGGGGGTGGACATGCCCTTTATAAGTATGTGTTTTGTATGAAATACAGGCAGCTGATGTACACCAACCTTGTTAAAATAAGAACTTGTCAATGAAAAAAGAAAACAGGAAATAACCTGGCCATCTATGTAGCCAATAAAAACAAGCCGTGGGGACAACGCCCATCTTTGCCTCTTTCTTTTCTGATTTCCATTGGTTTGCATTAAGACACTTACAGCACATGCCCGATTATACAAACACATTGCACAAGTTGAAATGTGGTGACAAATATTGATCTTCACTTAAGTGTTGAGTGTTTGCCTTTTCAACAAAAAGGTCACAAAGTGTTAACCCGAAACTGACTGGGAATAGAGTCTGGCTGCAAGATTAACGGAGGGGAATTATTCTGTTCAATGTGGAAATTCCATTGGCTCCAACCTGTACAGTCATGGGTGGGCTGTGCAGATCTAGAATCTTGCCCATTGTATTGATATCTTTGCAGGGGCACTTCTAGGGTTTTGCTTGCCTGATCCAAGCTTTTCGCACACCTGATTCGCACTTAATTTGGCTGATAATTGTACCGTTTTATGGGCAATATATCAAAAAAACCGAACACGGAGTGTCGTTCGGACACATCCCCGAACGAACGGCCCATTTCGCCCGATAATGTGCCAAACACGGGCTATTTATCAGTCAAAATGCCCGTTTTGTAACATCGTGTATCGCAGGTCGGCCCCCATGATCGCACATGTGTATGAACCTTAAGTGTAATACAAGCTTGGTTCAATCTTCTCAGTGGATTGGCATTCAAAAAGATGCCATGAAAATTACAGGGAAATAAGTCTCCAATCTCATAAGACTTATTCACCACCATTTAAGAGGTTTGAATATGTACTTAATGAAGACATTACAGATTGCTGGCCTAACACACCATATTTGCCTACCAACGTTCCTGACATTCAGACGGCAGAATGATTAGACCAGGATGTACAAACTTTTACCCTTTTTACAACTAATAAATGGTTTAGTATTTTAATGACCCTTTGAACCCACAGACAACGTTTGGTCACTCAACGACATGTGACTTCAGGGCATATTTAATCCATCACTGATTGCCCAAGCTATGGTTAGGGGGCGTACCGTATATACTCGAGTATAAGCCGAGGTTTTTAGGTTTAAAAATTAACCTAAAAACCTTGACTCGGCTTATACTCGAGTCAACAAGGAACTTACCTGCAATCCAGAGGCAGCCGCGAGTCCGGCCGGCAGTTCCCAGTAGTTCGCGGTTGCGTGATGACGTCATCACGCACGCTGGCGGATGACGTCATCGCGCAGCGCGAAGCAGTAATGGGAACTGCCGGCCGGACTCGCGGCTGCTTCTGGATTGCAGAGAGAGGAAGACTAGAGACCAGTAGGGTAAGTGAGCTGGGGGGGGACTGGGGGGAGGCTGGGGGTACAGTATGCCATGCAGACACCCCACATTACCTTTTTACTATAGGTGGTTGGAAACTACAAACTCCCAGCAACCAAGCATGCTGGGAGTTGTTAGTTTCCCAACATCTACAGTGGAAAGGTATTAGGGTGGGGGACAGTATGCCATACAGTAACCCCCAATACCTTTCTACTATAGGTGGTTGGAAACTACAACTCCCAGCAAACCAAGCATGCTGGGAGTGTTGTAGTTTCCAACATCTACAGTGGAAGGTATTAGGGTTACTGTATACCCCTCGGCTTATCAACTCGGGGTCAATCATCTTTCTAATTTTGAGGCAAAAATGGGTGCCTCGGCTTATACTCGAGTCGGCTTATACTCGATATATACGGTATTTCATCCATAATTTCATAAACCCTATTTCAATAACATTTTACACACATCCTGATTTTAACTTGTTTTTGGAATCACTTCCATAGTTTAACACCCACATTTATTAATATTAGAATATATCTATAGTTCTTATTCACTGCACTTAGAAACAATAGCATAATCCTCATTCAAACCATGTGGTTTTAGGGTCCCTACTTAAAGATTCTTTGTTTTCCCTTCACCTATTGTTAGTGTCCACCATCATCCAACAAATTGAACATTTCCCATATATTCAAATACCCTAATTGGCTGTAATTCTAACCAACTTGATAGGTTATTTGTGTGACATACATAATGGCAATGTGTTAGTTAGGTGTTAGTAATGTGTTAGTAATGTGTTAGTAGTGTGTTGTTAATGTGTTAGTAATGTGTTAGCAATGCGTTAGTAATGTGTTGTTAATGTGTTAGTAATGTGTTGTTAATGTGTTGTTAATGTGTTAGTAATGTGTTGTTAATGTGTTGTTAATGTGTTAGTAATGTGTTAGTAATGTGTTAGTAATGTGTCAGTGTGTGTTTTATGTGTAGTAATGGTTAGCAATGTGTAGTAATGTGTTAGCAATGCGTTAGTAATGTGTTGTTATGTGTTAGTAATGTGTTAGCAATGCGTTAGATGTGTTGTTAATGTTTAGTAATGTGTTAGTAATGTTGTTTTAAGTGTTAGTAATGTGTTAGTAATGTTTAGTTGGGTTTTTTTTACCAATGTGTTAGTAATGTGTTGTTAATGTGTTAGTAATGTGTTAGTAATGTGTTATCAATGCGTTAGTAATGCATTGTTAATGTGTTGTAACTGTGTTGTTAATGTGTTAGTAATGTGTTAGCAATGCGTTAGTAATGCATTGTTAATGTGTTAGTAATGTGTTGTTAATGTGTTAGTAATGTGTTATCAATGCGTTAGTAATGCATTGTTAATGTGTTAGTAATGTGTTAGTAATGTGTTAGTAATGTGTTAGCAATGCGTTAGTAATGTTGTTAATGTGTTAGTAATGTGTTATCAATGCGTTAGTAATGCATTGTTAATGTGTTAGTAATGTGTTGTTAATGTGTTAGTAATGTGTTAGCAATGCGTTAGTAATGTGTTGTTATGTTGTTGTAATGTGTTGTTAATTGTGTTGTTATGTGTAGTAATGGTTGTTATGTGTTTTAATGTGTTAGTATGTGTTGTGATGTGTTGTTATTGTGTTAGTAGTATGTGTTTGTTAATGTGTTGTTATGTGTTAGTGTGTTGTATGTGTTGTTAATGTGTTAGTATGTGTTGTATGTGTGTTAATGTGTTAGTAATGTGTTAGCATGTGTACCAATGTGTTACCAATGTGGTTAGTAATGTGTTATTAATGTGTTAATGTGTAGTAATGTGTTACCAAGTGTTAGCATGCGTTAGTAATGTGTTAGTATGGTTAGTAATGTGTTACCAATTGTGTTAGTAATGTGTTAGTAAATGTGTTACCAATGTGTTAGTATGTGTTCCAATGTGTTACCAAGTGTTAGATGTGTTACCAGTGTTACCAATGTGTTAGTATGCGTTAGTAATTTTTTGTTGGTTAGTAATTGTAGTAATGTGTACCAATGTGTTAGTAAGTGTTTAGCAATGTGTACAATGTGGTTACCAATGTGTTAGTAATGTGAATGTGTTACCAATGGTTTTAATGTGTTACCAATGTGTTAGCAATGCGTTAGTAAGTGTTAGTAATGTGTTAGTAATGTGTTACCAATGTGTTATCAAGTTGTTACCAATGGTAGTAATGTGTTTACCAATGTGTTACCAATGTGTTAGTAATGTGTTAACCAATGTGTTACCAATGGGTGTAGAAGCGTTTAGTAATTGTTACCAATGTGTTAGTAATGTGTTACCAAAAAGTGTTACCAATGTGTTAGTATGCGTTAGTATGGTTTTATGGTTAATGTGTTACCAATGTGTTACCATGTGTTAGTAATGCGTTAGTAATGTGTTAGTATGTGTATAATGTGTACAATTGTGTGTAGTGTTAGAGTTCCAGTGTTCCAATGTGTTAGTAATGTGTTACCAATGTGTTCCAAGTGTTTAGTAATGTTAAATGTGTTGTTAAGTGTTAGTAAGTGTTACAAGTGTTAACGTTAGTAATGTGTTAGTAATGTTGTACATGTGTTACCAAGTGTTAGTAATTGTTAGCAATGTGTCGCAATGTGTTACCAATGTGTAGTAATGTGTTACCATGTGTTACCAATGGTTAGTTCGTGTTATTAATGTGTTGTTAATGTGTTAGTAATGTGTTACCAAGTGTTAGTAATGCGTTAGTAATGTGTTAGTAATGTGTTAGCAATGTGTTAGTAATGTGTTACCAATGTGTTAGTAATGTGTTTACCAATGTGTTACCAATGTGTTAGTAATGTGTTATTAATGTGTTGTTAATGTGTTAGTAATGTGTTACCAATGTGTATGCTAGTAATGTGTTAGTAATGTGGTTAGTAATGTGTTACAATGTGTTAGTAATGTGTTAGCAATGTGTCAGCAATGTTTACCAATGTGTTAGTAATGTGTTACCAATGTGTTACCAATGTGTTAGTAATGTGTTTAATGTGTTGTTAATGTGTTAGTAAATGTGTTACCAATGTGTTAGTAATGCGTAGTAATGTGTTAGTAATGTGTTAGCAATGTGTCAGCAATGTGGTTACAATGTGTTAGTATGGTTGTATGTGTAGTAATGTGTTAGCAATGTGCAGCAATGTGTTACCAATGTGTTAGTAATGTGTTACCAATGTGTTAGTAATGTGTTGTTAATGTGTTAGCAATGTGTTAGCAATGTGTTACCAATGTGTTAGTAATGTGTTGTTAATGTGTTGTTAATGTGTTAGCAATGTGTTAGCAATGTGTTACCAATGTGTTAGTAATGTGTGTTATTGATGGGTTATGTGTTGTAATGTGTTAGTATGTTTTGTTGTAATGTTAGCAATGTGGTTATGTTTAGTAATTCGTTGTAATGTGTTAACGATCCGGTCCGGAAAGCAAGTTTCTTCTAACTTTTTTTTTACAACAGAAAATGCAGGTAGGGTTGCGAGGGGAAAAACTACAATATACCAAGGGTTTCATGTTAAAACAAAGGGCAGCGCTGATGGATCTGGTTAGAGGGGGGGAGGAGGAATCGGCTCCACAACGCATGCCTGCAATACCTCCCAGAGGACAGAGAGAGGCCGAAAACCTTTTGACAGGAAGCCAGGCTCCTACTCTTTACTTTCCGGACTTTATGCAGACATTGCTGGAGAAACCATTTGGAGCAGAGATTAAGGTAAGGATTTTTTTAAACTACCAGTGTGGCCAGTAGTGGGTTAAAGTTTATACATTTTAGTTATGGGGGTGGACAGCCCTTTAAACAGGGACAGGAGCCAATCAGAAACAGGCAGAGAGGCAAGCAGGAACCAGATAGGGAGGAATAGGAAAAAAAAATTCTCATTTCATCATCTCTTATTGGTTTCTGTTCGTTTAGACAGTATATGGGAATTCTATCTCCCTATCTGGTTCCTGCTTGCCTCTCTGCCTGTTTCTGATTGGCTCCTGTCCCTGTTTAAAGGGCATGTCCACCCCCATAACTAAAATGTATAAACTTTAACCCACTACTGGCCACACTGTGTAGTTTAAAAAAATCCTTACCTTAAATCTCTGCTCCAAATGGTTCTCCAGCAATGTCTGCATAAAGTCCAGGAAAGTAAAGAGTAGGAGCCTGGCTTCCTGTCAAAAGGTTTTCGGCCTCTTCTCTGTCCTCTGGGAGGTATTGCAGGCATGCGTTGTGGAGCCGATTCCCTCCTCCCCCCCTCTAACCAGATCCATCAGCGCTGCCCTTTGTTTTAACATGAAACCCTTTTGGTATATTGTAGTTTTTCCCCTCGCAACCCTACCTGCATTGTCTGTTTGTAAAAAAAAAGTTAGAAGAAACTTGCTTTCCGGACCGGGATCGGTAACACATTACCAACGAATTACTAACACATTAACAACACATTGCTAACACATTAACAACAAACACATTACTAACACATTAACAACACATTACTAACACATTAACAACACATTACTAACACATTGGTAACACATTGCTAACACATTGCTAACACATTAACAACACATTAACAACACATTACTAACACATTGGTAACACATTGCTAACACATTGCTAACACATTAACAACACATTACTAACACATTGGTAACACATTACTAACACATTGGTAACACATTGCTGACACATTGCTAACACATTACTAACACATTACTAACGCATTACTAACACATTGGTAACACATTGCTGACACATTGCTAACACATTACTAACACATTCCAACATTAACACATTGTAACCACATTTACTACACACATTACAACACTTAATAACACATTACAAACAATTGTAACACATGGTAACACATACTAACAAACATTGGTAAACACATTGCTGACACATTGTAACACATGACTAACACATTGGTACACATTACTAACACATTATACACATTACTAACGCATATAACACATTGGAACACATTACTACACATTAAACAACAATTACATAACCATTACTAAAACATTGGTAACACATTGGTAACACATTACTAACACATTGGTAAAACACTTGCTGACACATTGCTAACACATTACTAACACATTACTAACGCATTACTAACACATTGGTAACACATTACTAACACATTAACAACACATTAATAACACATTACTAACACATTGGTAACCATTGGTAACACATTACTAACACATTGGTAACACATTGCTGACACATTGCTAACACATTACTAACACATTGGTAACATACAAACATTACTAACACATTACTAACGCATACTACAACACTTTGTAAACACATTACTAACACATTAACCAACACATTAATAACACATTACTAAAACATTGGAACACATGGTAAACATTACTAACACATTGGTAACACATTGCTGACACATGCTATAACACATTACAACACATTGGAACATACAACACTTACAACATACTAACGCATACTAACACATAACACAATTGGTAACACATTGGTAACACATTAACAACACATTAATAACACATTACTAACGCATTACTAAACACATTGGGTAACACATTGGTAACACATTACTAACACATTGGTAACACATTACTAACGCATTACTAACACATTGGTAACACATTGGTAACACATTACTAACACATTGGTAACACATTAGTAACACATTACTACACATTGGTAACACATTACTAACACATTGGTAAACACTTACTAACACATTACTAACACATTACTAACGCATTGCTAACACATTGGTAACACATTACTAACACATTGGTAACACATGGTAACACATTACTAACACATTGGTAACACATTGATACACATTCAAACACATTATAACACATTGGAAAACATTACTAACACACAGTACTACATTAAACATACTAACACATTGGTAACACATTGGTAACACATTACTAACACATTGGTAACACATGTAACACATTACTAACACATTGCTAACACATTACTAACACATTACTAACACATTGGTAACACTATTACTAACACATTACTAACACATTACTAACGCATTGCTAACACATTGGTAACACATTACTAACACATTAACAACATTATAACACCATTACTAACCACGTACACAGACACACACACAACACAAACACACTAACAACACAGTAACCGGTAACAAAACATTAACAACACATGACAAACAAGGAACAAACAGAAAACAACTAACACAGTAAAAAAAACATTACAACACATACGAACACAGTAAAACAACAATAAAAAAAACATGACTAACACATAACAACACATAACAACACATTACAACAACATTAACAACACATACAGAACGCATTGTAACACATTACTAACAAACCATTACTAACACATTCTAACACATAACATGCATTACTAACGCATTGATAACACATTAATAACACATTAACAACACATTACTAACGCATTGCTAACACATTACTAACACATTACTAACACATTACTAACACATTAACAAGCATTACTAAACGCATTGATAACACATTACTAACACATTAACAACACATTACTAACACATTAACAATGCATTACTAACGCATGCTAACACATTACTAACACATAACAAAACATACTAACACATTAACAATGCACTACTAACGCATTGATAACACATTAACAAACTTACTAACACATTAACAAACATTACAAACACATGGAAACACATTACTAACACATTACTAACACATTACAACACATTACTAACACATTACAAAACATTAACAACACATTACTAACGCATTGCTAAACCATACTAACACATAACAACACATACTAACGCATTGCTAACACATTACTAACACATTGCTAACACATTACTAACACATAACAAACACACTACTGACACATTACTAACACATTACTAACACATTGCTAACACATTACAACACATTAACAACACATTACTAACACATTAACACACAACTAGACACATTACTAAACATTAACAACACATTACTAACGCATTGCCAACACATTACTAACACATTAACAACACACTACTGACACATTACTAGCACATTCTAACACCTAAAACACATTGCCATTATGTATGTCACAAAATAACCTATCAAGTTGGTTAGAATACAGCCAATAAGGGTATTTGAATATATGGGAAATGTTCAATTTGTTGGATGATGGTGGACACTAACAATAGGTGAAAGGGAAAACAAAGAATCTTAATGTAGGGACCCTAAAACCACATGGTTTGAATGAGGTTATGACTATTGTTTCTTAAGTGCAGTGAATAAGAACTATAAGATATATTCTAATATTAAATAAATGTGGGTGTTAAACTATGGAAGTGAGTTCCAAAAACAGTTAAAATCAGGATGTGGTAAAATGTATTGAAATAAGTTGGATGAAATTATGGATGAAATACCGTATATACTCGAGTATAAGCCGACTCGAGTTTAAGCCGAGGCACCCATTTTTGCCTCAAAAATTAGAAGATGATTGACGAGTATAAGCCGGGTAGGTATACAGTAACCCTAATACCTTCCACTGTAGATGTTTGGAAACTACAACTCCCAGCATGCTTGGTTGCTGGAGAGTGTAGTTTCCAACCACCTATAGTAGAAAGGTATTGGGGGTTACTGTATGGCATACTGTCCCCACCCTAATACCTTTCCACTGTAGATGTTGGGAAAATCAAACTCCCAGCATGCTTGGTTGCTGGGAGTTGTAGTTTCCAACCACCTATAGTAAAAAGGTAATGTGGGGTGTCTGCATGGCATACTGTACCCCAGCCCTCCCCCCAGTCCCCCCCCAGTCACTTACCCGTACCTGGTCTTCAGTCTTCCTCCTCTGCAATCCAGAAGCAGCCGCGAGTCCGGCCGGCAGTTCCCATTACTGCTTCGCGGCTGCGCGATGACGTCATCCCGCCAGCGTGCGTGATGACGTCATCACGCAACCGCGAACTACTGGGAACTGCCGGCCGGACTCGCGGCTGGCCTCTGGATTGCAGGTAAGTTCCTTGTGACTCGAGTATAAGCCGAGTCAAGGTTTTAGGTTAATTTTTAAACCTAAAAACCTGGCTTATACTCGAGTATATACGGTACGCCCTAACCTTAGCGTTGGGCAATCAGTGATGGATTAAATATGCCCTGAAGTCACATGTCTTGAGTGACAAAAACGTGTGTCTGTGTGGTTCAAACTGGGTCATTAAAATACTAAACCATTTATTAGTGTAAAAAGGGTAAAAGTTTGTACATCCTGGTCTAATCATTCTGCCGTCTGAATGTCAGGAACGTTGGTAGGCAAACTATGGTGTGTATGGCCAGCAATCTGTAATGTCTTCATTAAGTACATATTCAAACTCTTAAATGGTGTGAATAAGTCTTATGAGATTGGAGACTTATTTCCCTGTAATTTCATGGCATCTTTTAGTGAATGCCAATCCACTGAGAAGAATTGAACCAAGCTTGATTACACTTAAGGTTCATACACATGTGCGATCATGGTGCCGACCTGCGATACACGATGTGTACAAACGGGCATTTACTGATAAATGCCCGTGTATTGGCACATATCGGGCGAAATGGCCGTTCGTTCGGGGATCGTTCCGAACGAACTCCGGTTTCGGTTGATATATTGCCCATAAACGGTACAATTATCAGCCAATTAAGTGCGAATCAGGTGTGCGAAAAGCTTGGATCAGGCAGCACAAAACCCTAGAAGTGCCCCTGCAAAGATCATCAATACAATTGGGCAAGATTCTAGATCTGCACAGCCCACATGGACTTACAGGTTGGAGCCAATGGAATTTCCACATTGAACAAGAATAATTCCCTCCGTAATCTTGCAGCACAGACTCTATTCCAGTCATTGTCGGGTTAACACTTTTGTGACCTTTTTGTTTGAAAGGCAACACTCAACACTTAATGAAGATCAATATTTGTCACCACATTTCAACCTTGTGCAATGTGTTTGTAGATCTGGGCATGTGCTGTAATTGTCTTAATGCAAACAAATGGAAATCAGAAAAGAAAGAGGCAAAGATGGGCGTTGTCCCCACGGGCTGTTTTTATTGGCTACATAGATGGCCAGGTGATTCCTGTTTTTTTTTCATTGACAAGTTCTGTATTTTACAAGGTTGTGTACATCAGCTGCCTGTATTTCCATACAAACACGTACATTAAAGGGCATGTCCACCCCCAAATATAATCCCCCCCAATAATGGCCCCACCATGTAGTGTAGTTTAATCCACCTTACATCCCACTTCTCTGGTTCTCCTGTTAGTCCCCCCCAAAGTCCCAAAAATGCCCACCAGGAGTACTGCAGAGTCCATATAGGACTCTGCCTCCTGTCTCCCTCCGGGGAGAAGTTTTGCCATGCGCACTGCAGCCCTTTATCCCCCTCCCTCTCCCTCCCGATTTGGATTCCCTCCCCTAGCGTAAAAAACTTTTATTAATATTCTCCCTGTCCCCCCAGCCCCAACCGCTATAGTTTTAAGTTCAGAAAGTGCCCCAAACATTACTTCCCTCTTTCCTCCGCAGCACTGAACTCCCGGCAGCCGTGTCCGTGATTGGCTGCCGCTCAGCCAATCACAGACGCGAATGCCGGTCCCGCCCCTCTGCTTTCATTTTCGCACAAGCAGAGGGCCTGTCAGTGCGGCGGAGGAAAGAGGGAAGGTAAGTAATATTTGGGGCACTTTCTAATAATAAAACTATAGTGGTTGGGGCTGGGGGAGCAGGGAGAATATTATATAAAAAATTTTATGGATATGCCCTTTAAACTGCCACTTTGCGCTAAACGCAACACCATAAGTGTAATGTTAAGAATGAAAGGCAAAAAACCCCTCCCTACATTTCAACTGCCCTCACTGCTCAGTTCCAGTTATTGAAAAGGGTCAGACCAGATGGGCCAACCAATGGGAGGACAGCGCGTCCTCCTACTGGCCGCAAATTTAAGAATTGTTGGCAGCAGGGAGGGGTTCGGTCCAGAGTCCGATGGCAAAGGTGCCTAAAATGTAAGTATCCAAACTATCAATTGTACCCCCCGCGGATTCAGGGTGGGAGTTTATTTTGGCTTTAGTTCTCCTTTAATTGCATGTATAAAAAGTACCTAATAGCTCCTTAGGGTTCGTATACACGAGTGATCGCGGGTCCCGAACGACCGTTTCGGACGATAATCGGCCTGTGTGTAGGCACTTTATCGGCCAAAGCGGTCATTCGTTTGGAGATTCGCCAAGTCGGTCATGCAATGATCTCTGAACGAACGTCCGTTTCGGCCAGTAAAGTGCCTACACACGGGCCAATTATCGGTCGAGACCCGAGATCACACGTGTGTACGAACCTTTAACCTCCCGGTCTTCAATCAGTACATTAATTCAAGTGAACTATTCCTTTAATTAACAGTCAGATGGAGGTTACTAGAGTTCAGTCACCTGACGGTTGCAGAACAATTCAGTCAATAAAAAAAAATCTTAACGCAACCATGTGACCATATTTAATAGGACATAAAGGACAAATCTCCAGGTATCACCTTTAATGCTAATAAGTTACATTGGTAGAATAGTTACCAGGTAGATGTTAACTTGATAAAAGCTTCAAATATTCCAGGCTTCAAAAAGAATCAGACTTAAAGGACAACTACCTTGTAAAAGTTTACTTTTTAAAAATAAAAAGCACCTGGAGCAGGGAGGTAGGACTGATTATTCCTACCTACCAATATTGTTTTGTTGAGGTGCTACAGCATGTACAGTTTTCATCTGCCAGGTTAGTGTATTGGGCCTTCCTGTATTAAAGATAGGGCTGAAGCACTCAGGAAGCCTGGCAGAAGCAGTTTTCTTTGTGCTGCAGCTCGTCATAGAAAAGTTATTGGGAGATAGAAAGTAGAAACCCTACCTCCCTGCCCCAGGTACTTTCAATTTTAACTGCTTTGAAAAAACTTTATACAATTAACAATTGAAAGACGACATTTCTATTGCACTTCAGTTATATTTATAAAGCAATGAAGCTATTTTATTGTAATAGTTTCTTATGTACTTCCAGACATTTTCTGTTTTTCAATCAATTGACCAGATATTTACCTTACATGCGATCTACCGCAGCAGCATTGAAAATTCCCAACCGTTTGCTAGTATAGATTAACTATAATTTATATTATCGTGCATTCACGCTTTAGTTAATCTGAACCAGGAAGTGGTCGGGACCTGTTACTGCTGCAGTGGTGGATCGCGTGTAAGGTAAATATATTCTATCTTCCTCCGTGGCTCCTGGTTAATTGATTGAACGACCGGAAGGTAAGGCATAGCTCCTTAAAGGGTCACTATACTCACTTTCACAACTTTACATTTTCTGAAACTACAATTTGAGAGAAGTAAAATGATGGTACTCACATATTTATCTGTACTTGCTTTGTCAGTAAATGATTAATGTTTAGTGAGTGCTCCTAATTCCCCCCCCACCTATCTTACTCACTGCCTTCTTGTAGTGTCTGCGACACTTATAAGTTCTGCACAGCCTCACTATGGACACTGCTCTGATTACACATCTCCCTCCCCCTCTCTCCCCCTCCTTTATTTTCAGCAGCTAAAGATCCTAGTAAGATGTCATTAATGGGTCACATATTACAATTTCCGGGTCTTTCCCTGTAAATGCTGTGATTAAAATGATGATTTCTCACAATCTACAGCTCAGATTTAAAATCTAGATTTTTAAATTCCTTTAAGATGTCAATGCTTATTGTGCTGGGCAGTAAAATAGTGTGTGTGTGCGTGTTAGTGTGTGTGTTAGACACATGTTACAGTGAAACCTGCCATGACCACCCAGCTTTTGAGCCTGTAATCTGTGGCCTTTACAGCCTTAGGCTGCGTATTCGTGTTGCGACTCTGGCAATATTCCGTTATCGGAGCACATGTGATTTGCAAAAAAACGGTGAATGCAATCGCTCCGAAAAAGGATCCTAGCATGCGTTTCTCACACGCTAAGGGATCGTAGAACACGAGAAACACGCTAGTGTGGCCTTGCCCTTATACTTTTCTGATCATTTAATTATCATTAATCCTACACTTGAAATGGAATATTTAACTTCAGGAACGCCAGTAAGGTAAGTCACTCTGGTGGTCTTGGGGTGGGGAGGTAAAGTATAAATTTCCACGTCAGAGTGGACGTCCCCTTTAGGATGAATTAATGAAAACAACAATATCAAAATGATACTGATAACCAGCAAATCATTATTAAAAGGCCCCGCATCATATACAATCAGTGATACGTGTATTGAACTTCTTACACGTACACATCCTGGTAATGGTTGCTATGAGGAGCCGTGACATCACAGAGCAACAAAATGTAGTGTTATAATCCTAGGGGTATCCACATTGCATTTGTATTGCAATAACATTCCCTATAACGAAGCAATGTTATAACTAAGGAATAAAACCCAATGATAATCGTCTTAACACATTTCTAATCAGCTTAGATAAAGATAGCTCAGTAATGATTGACACGTGGAACATTCTCTACTTACTAGTAATAATGTGTTGGATCCTTTATTGTACAAGCAGAAAAGGTTGATGGAAGCGCACACTGTATCTCAGAAAATATTCTGTTTATTGCATCACACAAATACACAACGTTTCGGAGAACGTTATGTCTCCGACATATCTATGTTATATGGATCCTTTATTGGCCTTTCCCTTTGCTATGCTTCCCCTAGTGTACGGGGGGATCTATGACAATATATAATGGATAAACAATATTTATTACAAACTATGTAAAGTCTAGTCTTTACCCTGTTACATTTGGTTCCCTGTGCAGGGAAAAACACTTTGCATTGTCATGTGTCCTTGGTTGATGTTACAGTTTTAGTGCGAGGCCATACTGATGCGCTTTTAAGCACAATCCAATCGCGATCCGGTTGCACTTTTTAAAGTGCACACTAGTGTGGCCCAGTTGCGTGTGTGATGCGTTAACGCGATATCACGCGACAGGAACATGCAACGCACCGGAGCATGGTGCAGTGTGGCCTCAGCCTTAGTGCGAAAAGCAGGGGCAGACGGGCGATGCACAATGTGTTACGAATCGGCATCAAACGTTTTTTGTATGGGCGCTTGGTCGGCTGAAATGGCTGTTCGGTTGGGCCTTGTTGATGATCTGCTGGGTCGGATAATCAATGAGACCAGACTGAGCGGCTATTTCAGCCGACTGAGTTCCCATACAAGAACCGATTGTCGGACGAAAAATGGGCATTCGTTGCGCATGTGCACACACTTGTGCATCGGCCCTCTGCTCCATTTACAAACTGTTGATTTAAATATGTTTATAATATATAAGGCTAGACATTTTCAATGGTGCAGTGGGGAATAATAGTCACTCAGTGATGTCATTGAGTGACTTCCTGTCTTCCACTGCCCCTCCCACTGTCTCCCCCTCCCTGTATTAGTCATTTATATAGGAATCCCTGATTATTCTTGACAGACAATGTTCGGTCCTTTCTCTTTTCAATGGAAACGGTAATTAACTATTTATACACTAAACAGGGATTCCTATATAAATGACTAATACAGGGAGGGGGAGAGACAGTGGTAGTGGACAGATTTTTTGGCTGGCGATCAGGGGAAGACTGGCCCAGCAAATGCCCTCCAGGCTGGTCTCCAATGAAAAATTTGGGCTGCACAAGAAGCTATTAGTAAGTTATTTGCTTGATAGGCTCAGTGCACACCTATAGCCCTCCAGTTTATTAGCCAGTTTCATCAGCCCTTCAGTTAATTAACCAGGGTTGTCAGTCCTCAATTTTGTTAGCCAGTGTAAGTCAGCCCTCATTAGCAGTGTTGTCAGCCCTCTAGTTCATTAGCCAGTGTAAGTCCGCCCCCCAGTTTATTATTCAGTGTTTGCCAGCCCTCCAGTTCATTAGGTGGTATTAGTCAGCCCTCCAGTTCATTAGGAACAAGGGAAACTTTGGGAATAACTTGACTTAGAAAGTGTACCCAGGGGTGAGCACTTAGTGATTTAGGTCCTGACCCCGGTTACTTGCAAGGGGGAGAAGAAATATTTTAGGACTATAAATATCCACATCATACACTTGAAAATGTTGCAGGCAACAATGTAAAATGGAAATAGTAGTCTTAAAATGGGTGTAACTTAATGTGTGTGACAAACTGGTCAAAAATGTTGTTATCTAACCTGAAAGGGTTACTTAGTTTTATTTGCCCCCCAGGCCAAAAGGGCACAGTCCTCCCCTGCTGGCCATATTATTATAAGAAATAATACACTACCACAGTGTAATATACGGATTTACTTCACCTGTATATATGGTCATGGAACTCCTCAGTGGCGTAATATTCTTATAATACATAAGGCTCCTATACTTTCAATGGGGAGGTGCAGTGGCGAGAATCTATATTACAGTCACTCAGTGATGTCACTAAGTGACTGTAATAAGAATTCTCGCCACTGCACCTCCCCACCTCTCCCCCCCCCATAATCCATACAAAAGAATTTAATTTCCAGGATATAAAGAGTTAAGATTCCGTTTTGTATTTAAATGTACTGACCAGGTTACAGTCGGTTCTCTCGGCAGTGTTATCTTCCGTGCAGTTCAATCAGTGACAGGAACCAGAGGGAGAACCGAGTTCGGAATCGGAATCTTAACCCTTTATATTCTGGAAATCAATTTCTCTTGCATGAAGTATGATGGGGGGAGAGTAGATATAGGGAGGGAGGGACAGGGGGGTAGATACAGGGGGAGGGCAGAGAGGTGGGGGTAGATACAGGGAGGTGGGGGGGAGATACAGGAAGGGGGGTGACGGGGGTAGATAACAGGGAGGTGGGGGTAGATCAGGAGGGGGATGATGGGGTATGATAAGGAAGGGGGTATGGGGGGTAGACTTTACAGCAAGGGGGTTACAGGGGGGGTAGATACAGGCAGGGGGTAACAGGGTAGATACAAGAAGGGGGTGAGGGGGGTGGTTAGATACAGGAAGGGGGTTGACATGGGGGGGTTAGATAACAGGAAGGGGTGGACTAGGGGGTAGATACAGGAGGAAGGGGGTGAAGGGGTTTAGATACAGGAAGGGGGTGACGGGGGTAGATACAGGAGGGGGTGAGGGGGTAGATACAGGAAGGGGGTGATAGGGGGGTTAGAGGTAGTAGACAGGAAGGGGGTGACAAGGTAGGATACAGGGAAGGGGTGGATTGTGAAAGGGGGGTATGATACAGGAAGAGGGTGACAGGGGGGGGTAGATACAGGAAGGGGTGACAAGGTCGGGTAGATACAGGGAGTATCAACAGGAGAGGGAGATAAGTAAGTGTGCCGTTGGTTGTGTTTGTGTTGCTGCCTGTGCTTTTTTTTTTTTCTTCTAGGTATTATGTGCCTTAGTATTATATGGAATAAATATACGGACATACTTCACCTGTACTATATGGTCAGGGAACTCCTCGGTGCCTAATCTCCTTTATATTAACAACGTAGGCAGCGTAATTATCCCTTATATTACACTGTAGGTAGCGTATATCCCTTATATATTACACTGTAGGCAAGCGTATTATCCCTTATATATTACACTGTAGGTAGTGTATTATCCCTTATATATTACACTGTAGGTAGTGTTTATCCTTATATATCCACTAGGTAGGTATTATCTTATATATACACTGTTAGGTAGTGTATTATCCCTTATATATTACACTGTAGGTAGTGTATTATCCCTTATATATTAACACTGTAGTCGCGTATTATCCCTTATATATAACAACTGTAGGGCAGTGTATTAGCCTATTACCTTATATATTACACTGTAGGTAGCGTATTATCCCTTATATATTACCACTGAGGTAGGTATCGTAATTATCCCTTATATATTACACTGTGGTAGGTATATCCTAATACTTAAAACCTGTAGGCAGCGTTATTCCCTTATATATTACACTGTAGGTAGTATTTATCCGTATATGTAACTGTAGGTAGCGTATTATCCCTTATATATTACACGGTAGGTAGTGTATTATCCCTTTATATTACACAGTAGGTAGGTGTATTATCCCTTATATATTATTACACTGTAAGTAGTGTAGTAATCCTTATATATACACGTAGGTAGTGTATATTATACCTATAATTACACTGTAGTGTGTATTATCCCTTATATATATTTACACTGTAGTAGCGTATTATCATTATATTTGACACTGTAGTAAGTAGTGTATGATCCCTTATATTATTACACTGTAGGTAGTGTATTATCCCTTATATTAACTGTAGGTAGTGTATTACTCCCTTAGCATATTACTCACTTGTTAGGTAGTGTATTATCCCTTATATATTACACTGTAGAAGCGATTATACCCTTATATATTACACTGTAGGTAGCGTATTATCCCTTATATATTACACTGTAGCAGCGTATTATCCCTTATATATTACACTGGTAGGTGTGTATTATCCCCTATATATTACCACTTAGGTAGTGTATATCCCTTATATATTTACACGTGTAGGCAGCGTATTATCCCTGATATATACACGTAGTAGGGTGTATTATCCCTTAATATTACACTGTAGGTAGGTGTTATTCATCCCTTATATATTACACTGTAGGTAAGTCGTATTATCCCTTATATATACACTGTAGGTAGTGTATTATCCCTTATATATTACACTGTAGGTAGTGGTATTATCCCTTATATATTACACTGTAGGTAGTGTATTATCCCTTATGATATTACCACTGTAGCAGCGTATTATCCCTTATAGATTACACTGAGGTAGTGTATTTACCTTTATATTACTGTAGGTAGTGTATATTTCCCTTATATATTACACTGTAGGTAGTATTATACCTTATATTTCACTGTAGGTAGACGTATTATCCCTTAATTACACTGTTAGTAGCGTATTATCCATTATATATCCACTGTAGGTAGCGTATTATCCCTTATATATTACCTGTAGGTAGTGTATTATCCCTTATATATTTACACTGAGGTAGTGTAATTATCCCTTATATATTAATTACACTGTAGGTACGTATTATAATCCCTTATATATTACCTGTAGTAGTTATTATCCTGATATATTACACTGTAGTGCAGCGTATTATCCCTTATATATTACACTGTAGGCTAGCGTATTATCCCTTTTTTTAACTGTAGATAAACCCTATCTTTACACTGTAGGTAGCGTAATCACCCTGTATATATTACCGTAGGGTAGTGTATTAATCATCAATATATTCACACTGTAGGTAGCGTGAATTATTCCTTGTATATTACACTGTAGGTAGCGTATTACACCTTTATATATTACACTGTAGGTAGTGTATTATCCCTTATATATTACACTGTAGGTTAAGTGTATTATCCCTTATATATTACAACTGTAGGTAGCGTATTATCCCTTATATTACACTGTAGGTAGTGTATTATTCTCCCTTATATATTACCACTGTAGGTAGCGTATTATCCTTAATATTACACTGTAAGGTGGAACTATTATCCCTTATATATTACACTGTAGGTAGTGTATTATCACCTGATATTTACATGTAGTAGGTATTATCCTTATATATTTACACGTAGGTTAGGTATTATCCCCTTATATATACCTGGGTAGGTATTATCCCTTATATAGTACACTGTAGGTAGTGTATTATCCCTTATATATTTACACTGTAGGTAGCGTATTATCCCTTAATATTACACTGTAGGTAGCTGTATTATCCCTTATATATTACACTGTAGGTAGCGTATTATCCCGTATAGTATTACACTGTAGGTAGTGGTAATTATCCCTTATATATTACACTGTAGGGTAGTGTATTATCCCTATATATTACATGTGTATGGTAGTGTATTATCCCCTTATATAGTTACACTGTGGGTAGTCGTATTATCCCTTATGATATTACACTGTAGGTAGCGTATTTCCCTATATATTACACTTGTGGTCAGTGTATTATCCCTTATATTACACTGTAGGTAGGTTTATCCCTTATATATTACACGTAGGTAGTGTATTATCCCTTAATATTCACTGTGGTAGCGTATACCCTTATATATTACAATGTAGGTAGTGTATTATCCTTATATATTACACTTGAGGTAGTGGATTATCCCTTATATATTACACTGTAGTAGTCGTATTTCCCTTAATATTACACTGTAGGTAGTGTTATTATCCCTTATATATTACACTGTGTAGTGTATTATCCCTTTATATATTACCTGTAGGGTAGTGTATTATCCCTTATATATTACACTGTAGGTATGTATTAGCCTTATAAATTACACTGTAGGTAGTGTATTAGCCTTATATATTACACTGTAGGTAGCGTATACTTTATACACTGTATAGTTCTTATACTATATATACAACTGTGGTGGAGTGTATTATCCTTACATACACTGTAGGTACGTATCCCTTATATTACACTGAGGTGTTATTATCCTTATATATACACTGTAGGTAGCGTATTATCCCTTATATATTACATGTAGGGTAGTGTATCCCTTATATATTACATGTAGGTACGTATTATCCCTTATATATACACTGTCGGTTTAGCGTATATTATCCCTTATATAATACACGTAGGTAGTATTATCCTTATATATTACACTGTAGGTAGCGTATTATCCATAATATATACTGTAGGTAGTGTATTATCCATTATATATTACACTGTAGTAGTGTATTATCCCTTATATTATACACTGTAGGTAGCGTATTATCCCTTATATATTACACTGGAGGTAGTGTATTATACCTCATTATATTACACGGTAGGTAGCGTATTATCCCTTATATATTACACTGTGAGGTAAGTTATTATACCCTTATATATTACAACGTAGGTTTTAATGTAAAGCGTTTATCCCTTAGATATTCACTGTAGGTAGGTATTATCCCTTATATTACACTGTAGGTAGCGTATTATCCCTTATATATTGACACTGTAGTAGCGATTATCCCTTATATATTACACTGTAGTAGCGTATTATCCCTATAATTACACGTGTAGGTAGTGTATATCCTTATATATTACACTTGGTACGTAGCGTTGTATTATCCCTTATATATTACACTGTAGGTAGTGTATTATCCTTCATATAACACGTAGGTAGTGTATTATCCCTCATATATTAAACTGTAGGTAGCGTATTATCCCTTATATATTACACTGTAGGGAGCGTATTATCCATATATATTTACATGTAGGGTGGTAGTTTTATCCTTATATATTACACTGTAAGGCAGCATGATTAAATGATTATCCCTATATTTAACACTGTAGGTAGTGTATTATCCTATATATTACAACTGTAGGTAGCGTATTATCACTATAGATTACACTTGGGGGTAACGTATTATCCCTTATAGATTACACTGTAGGTAGTGTATATCCTATATATTTCACTGTAGGTAGTGTATATTCCCTTATATATTACACTGTAGGTTAGCGTATGTATCCCTATATATATACACGTAGGTAGTGTAATATCCCTTATTGATATGACACTGTAGGTAGCGTATTATCCCTTATATATTACACTGTAGGGTAGCGTTATATCCCTTATATATTACACTGAGGTAGCGTATTATCCCTTATATAATTACACTGTAGGTAGCTAGTATATCCCTTGATATTACATGTAGGTAGCGTATTATCCTTATATATTACACTGTAGGTAGGTTATTTCCCTTATATATTACACGTAGGTATAGGTAGGTATATCCCTTATATAGATCACTGTAGGATAGTGTATTATCCTCTATATATACACGTAGGTAGCGTATATCCTTATTATTACACTGTAAGGTAGCGTATTATCCCCTTATATATTACTACTGTAGGTAGCGTATTATCCCTTATATATACACTGTAGGTAGCGTATTACCTATTATTACACTGTAGGTGTGTATTAGCGCGTATTATTACCTTATATATACACTGTAGGTAGGTATTATCCCTTATAATTACATCTGGAGGTAGTGTATGATCCCTATATATTACACTGTAGGAGGATTATCCCTTATATATTACACTGTATTGGGGTAGCGTATTACCCTTAATATTACACTGTAGGTAGCGTATTATCCCCTTATATATATACACTGTGGGTACGGTATTATCCTTATATATTACACTGTAGGTAGGTAGCGTATATCCCTTATATATAACTGTAGGTAGCGTAGATCCCTATATATTAATATCATGTAGGTATAGTGTAATTCCCTTATATATTACACGTTAGGTAGGTATTATCCCTTATATATTTACAACTGTAGGTGCGGAATTATCCCTTATATATTACACTGGTAGGCAGGTATATCCCTTATATATTACACTGTAGGTAGTGTATTATCCCTTATAATTACACTGTAATTTTTGGTAGCGTATTATCCTTATATATTACACTGTAGGTCGCTAGCGTATTATCCCCTTAATAGTACACTGTAGGCAGGTAGTAATGATCCCTTCTATATTCCATAGTACCTGGTACGGTAGTGTATTATCCCCTTATATATTACACTGTAGGTAGGTATTATCCGAGTCATATACACTTAGGTAGAGTATTCATCCCTTATATATTACACTGTAGGTAGGTAATATATTAACCAGCAATTACTTTATATTACACTGTAGGTAGGCGTAGTATCCCTATATATTATACACGGATAGGCAGCGTAATTATCCCTATATATATTACACACGTAGGTAGCGTCTTATCCCTTATATTACACTGTAGGGGTTTCCCTCATATATTACACTGTAGGTAGCGTATTATCCTTATTATATTACACTGTAGGAGCGTATTATCCTTATATATACACTGTAGGTAGTGTATTATACCCTATATATTACACTGGTATAGGTAGTGTATTATCCCTTATATATTTAGCACTGTAGGTAGGTATTATCCCTTATATATACACTGTAGGTAGTGTATTATCCTTATCTATTACGCATGTAGGTAGCGTTATTATCCCTTATATATTACACTGTAAGGGGAACTATCCCTATTATTACACTGTAGGTAGTGTATTATCCCTTTATATTACACTGTAGTGTAAGTAGTATTATCCTTATATATTACACTGAGGTAGTCGTATGATCCCTAATATATACACTGTAGGGTAGCGTATCCCATATATTACACTGTAGAGTAGTGTATTATCCCTTATATATTCCGCACGTAGGCAGCGTATTACCCTTATATATTACCACTGTAGGTAGCTGTATATCCCTTATTATATTACACGTGTATGTAGCGTAGTATTATCCCTTATATATTACCACTGTAGGTAGGTATTATCCCTATATATTACTAGGGAGGTATTATCCTTATAATTACAATGTAGGTAGGATATCCTTAATATTACTGTGGTAGTGTATTATCCCTTATATATTACACTGTAGGTAGCGTATTATCCCTTATATATTACACTGTAGGTAGTGTATTATCCTTTATATATTACAACTGTAGTAGCGTATTATCCCTTATATATTACACGTAGGGAGGTATTATCCCTTTATATTACACTGTAGGTAAGCGTATATGTACCCTTATATATACACTGTAGGTACGGTAGCGTATTATACATGATATATTACACTGTGGTAGGATTCCCTTATAATATTACACTTAGTAAGTGTAGTTTTGTTATATCCCGTAATATTACACTGTAGGAGTGTATTATCCCTTATATCCACTGGGTTGTCACTAAGAACTGTAGGTAGCGTATTATCCCTTATAGATTACACTGTAGGTCGATGTTATCCCTTATATATTACACTGTAGGTATAGTTGTATTATCCCTTATATATTTACACTGTAGGTAGGCGTTATTATGCCCCTATATATTACATGTAGGTAGCGTATTATCCTTATATATTACACTGTAGGTAGTGTATTATCCCTTTATATTACACTGTAGGTAGCGAACTTATATATCACGTGTACGTATATCTTATAACTTAACTTGTAGGCAGCGTATTATCCCTTATATTTTTACACTGTGGAGTGGTATTTATCCCTGCTTAATATATACACTGGAGGTAGTAGTATGCCCTTATATTTACACTGTAGGTAGCGTTATATCCCTAGATATATTACACTGTACAGCGTATTATCCCCTTATAATATTGACACGTGAGGTAGTGCGTATTATCCCCTATATATTTACACTGTAGGTAGTCGTATTATACCCTTATAAGGTACACTGTAGTAGCGTAGTTATCCCTATATATTACACTGTGAGGTAGGTATTATCCTTTATATTTACACTTGGTAGGTAGCCGATATAACTGTATTATCCTGATTATCCGATAGATACCTGTAGAGAGCGTATTATCCCCTTTATATTTACACTGGGGTGTAGTGTCCTTTTACTGAGGTAGCGTTATTATCCCCTATATATTACACTGGTAGTAGTGTATTATTCCCTTCATATATTACACTGTAGGTTAGAGTATAGTATCCCTTTAATCATTCTACGTTATCCTGATTACCAGTAGGTAGCGGTATTATCCCTGATATATTACACGGTGGTAGTGAATAACCTATTACACGTCGTCAGTTATCCCTTATATATGTACACTGAGGTAGTGGTAATGATCCCATTATAGTTAACTTGTAGGTAGTGTATGTATCCTTTTACCTAGGTTTATCAGTATATTACACTGTAGGTACGCGTATTATCTCTATAGACACTGTAGGGTGAATACTTATCCCTCTATATTACACTGTAGGTAGTGTATTATCCCTTATATATTACACATGTAGGCAGGTATTATCCGTTGATAATACCACGGTAGTAGGTAGTTCAATCCTCTTTAATTCATACACTGTATGTAGCGTATATATCCCTTATATATTGCACTGTAGGTGATCGTATTATCCCTTATATATTACACTGTAGGAGGTTATTATCCCTCAAATTAGTATTATTATCCTTATGACACTAGTGGTAGAGTATTATCCCTTATATATTCACGTAGGTAGCGTATTATCCCTATTATATTACACTGTAGGTAGGTATATCCCTTATATATTACACGTAGGTAGCGTATTATCCCTTATATATTACACTGTAGTAGTGTATTATCCCTTATAATTACCACTGTAGGGAGCGTATTATCCCTTTATAGTATTACACTGTAGGTATAGCGTATTATCCCTTATATATTACACTGTAGGTAGCGTATTCCTTATATATTACATGTAGGTTAGCGTTATTATCCCTTATATATTACACTGTATGGTAGCTGTATATACCTTATTATATACACTGTAGGTAGCGTATTATCCCTTATTATATTACCACACTGTAGGTAGTGGTATTATCCCATATATTACATGTAGGGTAGGTATATCCCTTATATATTACACTGTGGGTTAGCGTATTATCCTTAGATATTACACTGTAGGGTTATAGTGTATTATCCTTAATATTACACGGTAGTAGCGTATTATCCCTTATATATACACTGTCGGTAGTGTATTAGCCCACTTATTATTATTAACACACTGTAGGATAGTTGTATTATCCCTGTATATATTACACGGTGTAGGGGTAGCGTTATTATCCCTTATATATTACACTGTAGGTAGGTATTATCCCTTATATATACAACTTAGGGTAGCGTTATTATCCTTATATATTTTTACACTGTAGGTAGGTATTATCCTTATATATACACTGTAGGAGTGTATTATCCCTTAATATTACACTGTAGGTAGCGTATTATCCCTTATATATTTACACGTAGGTAGCGTATTATCCCTTATATATTACACTGTAGGTGGTATATCCTATAATACCTGTAGTAGCGTATTATCCCTATATATTTACACTGTAGGTAGCGTATTATCCTTATATTATTACACTGTAGGTAGCGTATTATCCCTTATATATTACACTGTAGGTAGCGTATTATCCCTTATATATACATGTACGGGTAGCGTTATTATCCTTATATATTACACTGTAGGTAGCTGTTATTATCCCTTATATTTACACTGTAAGTAGTTATTATCCCTTATATTATTACACGTAGGTAGTGATTATCCCTTATATATTACACTGTAGGATAGCGTATATCCCATATATATTACACGTAGGTAGGTAATCCCTATTTATTACACTGTAGGTACGTATTATACCTTATATATTACACTGTACGTGGTAGGTATTATCCCTTAATATATTACACTGTAGGTAGTGTATTCCCGTATATATTACACTGTAGAGTAGCGTTATTCCCTTATATATTACACTGTAGGTAGGTATTATCCCTTATTATATACATGTAGGTAGCGATTATCCCTATATATTACACTGTAGGTGTGTATTATCCTATACTATTACACTGTAGGTAGTGTATTATCCCTTATAATTACACTGTAGGTTATAGTATTATCCACTTATATTGACACTGTAGGTAGCGTATTATCCCGTTATATATTACACTTGTATGGTTAGGTATTATCCCTTAATATATTACACTGTAGGTAGTGTATTATCCTCCCTTATATATTACCATGTTCCAGGTACGACATTATACCTATATATTACATGTATGGTAGCGTATTATCCCTTAATATGCACACTGTCGGTTAAGGTAGTTATCCCTTATATATACACTGTAAGGTGATTATCCCTTATATATACACTGTAGGTGGAACGTATTATCCTATATATTACAAAGTAAGGTGGAACGTATTATCCCTTATAATTACACCAGTAGGGTATACATTATCCCTTATATATTACACGTTGTAAGGGAGACATATCCTTAATATTACACTGTAGGTAGTGTAATTATCCCTTATATATTACACTGTGTAAGGGGACATTAGTCCCTTATATATTACACGTAAGGGAACATCCTTATATATACACTGTAAGCGGGAACATATTCCCTTTATATTACACTGTAAGGGGACATTATCCCTATATATTACATGTAGGTAGTGTTTATTCCATTATATTACACTGTATGTAGCGGATTATCCCTTATATATTACACTGTAGGGGTAGTGTATTATCCCTATATATTACACTTGTAGGTAGTGTATTATCCCTTATATATTACACTGTAGGGTAGTGTATTATCCCTTATATATTACACTGTAAGGGGTAACTTATCCCTTATTATTCTGTAGGTAGCGTATTATCCTTATATATTACATGTAGGTAGCGTATATCCCTATAATATTACACTGTAGTAGAGTATTATCTATATATTACACTGTAGGTAGGTATTATCCTTATATATTACACGTAGGAGCGTATTATCATATATATTACAAGAGGTAGCAGTATTTATCCCTTATATATTACACTGTAGGTAGTGTATATCCTTATATATTACACCTGTAGGTAGGTATTATCCCTATAATATTTACACTGTAGGTGAACGTATTCTCCCTATATATACACTGTAGGTAGCGTATATCCTCTTATTATTACACTGTAGGTGTGTAGTTATCCCTATATATTACATGGAGAGTGTATTATCCCTTATATATTACACTGTGGTACGTATATCCTTATATATTACACTGTAGGTAGTGTATTATCCCATTAATATATTACACTGTAGGGACATATCCTTAATATTACACTGTAGGTAGGTATGATCCTTATATATTACACTGTAGGTTAGGTATATATCCCTTATATTTACACTGTAAGGGGTCATTAATCCCTTATATTACACTGTAGGTAGTGTATTATCCCTTAATAATTACACTGTAGGTAGCGTATTTTACCCTTATATATTACACTGTAGGTAGTTTATCCCTATATATTACATGTAGGTAGTGTATTATTCACCTATTATTACACTGTAGGTAGCGTATTATCCCTTATTATTACACTGTAGGTAGTGTATTATCCCTTATATATTACACTGTAAGGGGATATTCCATATCATTATATATTACAATGTAGGAGGTATATCCCTTATATATTACACTGTAGGTAGGTATATTTCCCTATATATTACACTGTAGGTGCGTTTATCCCGATATATACACTGTAGGTAGGTATTATCCCTTTATATTACACTGTAGGGGAACTCTATCCCTTATATATTACACTGTAGGTAGGTATTTCATCCCTATATATTTACACTGTAGGTAGGTATTATCCCTTATATATATTACACTGTAGGTAGCGTATTATCCCTTAATATTACACTGTAGGTAGTGTATTAATCCACTTATATATGTACACTGTAGGTAGCTGTATTATCCCTATATATTCACTGTAGGTGTAGTGTATTATCCCTTATATATTACACTGTAGGTGGTGTATATCCCTTATATATTACACTGTAGGTAGGGTATTATCCATCATATTTACAACTGTAGGTAGTGTATATCCCTTATATATTACACTGAGGTCGGTATTATCCCTTAATATACCCAGTAGGTAGCGTATTATCCCTTATATATTACACTGTAGGTAAGCCTTACGTGATTTATCCCTTATATATTACACGTAGGAGCGTATTATCCCTATATATTACACTGTAGGTAGCGTATTATCCCTTATATATTACACATTGTAGGTAGGTATTATCCCTTATATTAACACTGTAGGTAGCGTATTATCCCTTATATATTACACTGTATGGTTAGTGTATTATCCTTATATATTACAACTGTAGGTAGTGTAATCCCTTATATATTTACAATGTAGGTAGGTATTATCCCTTATAATTACACTGTAGGTAGTGTATATCCCTATATATTACACTGTAGTAGGGATTAATCGCTTATATATTACACTGTAGGTAGGTATTATCCCTATATATTACACTGTAGGGGACATTATCCCTTATTATATTACACTGTAAAGGTAGTGTATTATCCCTTATATATTACACTGTAGGTAGGCGTATTATCCCTTATATATTACACTGTACGGGGTAACATTATCCCTTATATATTACACTGAGGTAGTGTATTATCCCTTATTATATTTCACTGTAGGTAGTGTATTATCCTTTATATATTACACTGGTAGGTAGTGTATTATCCCTTATATATTACACTGTAGGTAGTGTATTATCCCTTATATATTAAACTGTAGGGTAGTTGTATTATCCCTTATATATTACACTGTAGGTAGCATATTATCCCTATATTATACAACTGTAGGTAGTGTATTATCCCTTATATATTACACTGTAGGTAGTGTATTATCCTTATAATTACCACTGTAGGTAGTATTATCCCTTATATATTCAACTGTATGGTAGGGTACGTATATCACCTTATATATTACACTGTAGGGAACGTATTATCCTATATATTACACTGTAGGTTAGTGTATTATCCCTTATAATTAGTACACTGTACGGGCAGTGTATTATCCCTTATATATTACATGTAGGTAGTGTTTATCCCTTAATATTTACACTGTAGGTGGTGTATTATCCCTTATATATTACACTGTAGGTGGTATTATCCCTTATATATTACACTGTAGGTAAGTTGTATTATCCCTTTATATATTACACTTAGTAGGTACTATTACCGTATTATCCCTTAGTATATTATATTACACTGTAAGGGGATATGTTATCCCTATATATTACCACTGTAGGTAGTGTATTATCCCTTATATATTACATGTAGGTCAGGTATATCCATTATATTACAATGTAGGTAGAGGTATATATCCCTTATATATTACACTGTAGGTAGTGTATTATCCTTATATATTACACTGTAGGTAGCATTTATCCCTTATATATTAAACTGTAGGTACGTTATATCCCTTATATATTACCACTGTAGGAGGATACATTATCCTTATATATTACACTGGTAGGTTTAGTGTATACACCTTATATTACAATGTAGGTAGCGTATTATCCCTTATAGTATTACCACTGTAAGGGGGACATATCCCTTATATATTACACTGTAGGTAGTGTATTATCCTATATATACACTGTTAGGTAGTGTGTATTATCCCTTATATATTACACGTGGTAGTGTATTATCCTTATATTACACTGTAGGTAGCATATTATTCCCTATATATTACACTGTAGGTAGTCGTATTATCCACTTATATATTACCACTGTATAGTGGATTATCCTTATATATTACACTGTAGGTATGTATTATCCCTTATATATACACTGTAGGTAGCGTATTATCCCTTATATATTACACTGTAGGAACGTATTATCCCTTATATATTCACTGTAGGTTAGTCGTATTATCCCTGATATATTACACTGTAGGTAGGTATTACCCTTATATATTACACTGTAGGTAGTGTATTATCCTATAATATTACACTGTAGGTAGGTATTATCCTTTATATTATTACCTGTAGGCAGTATATCCCTTATATATTACAACTGTAGGTAGGTATTATCCCTATATATTACACTGTAGGTAGTGTATTATCCCTTATATATAACTTGTAGGTAGAGTATTATCCCTTATATATACACTGTAGGTAACGTATTATCCCTATATATTACACTGTAGGTAGCGTATTATCCCTTATATATTACACTGTAGGGCAGCGTATTATCCCTTATATATACACTGTAGGTAGCGTATTATCCCTTATATATTACACTGTAGGTAGCGTATTATCCCTTAATATTACACTGTAGAGGTATTATCCCTTATACTTACACTGTAGTAGGTATTATCCTTATTATAATAACACTGTAGGGAGGTATTATCCCTATATATATTACACTGTAGGAGGTATTATCCCTTATATATACAACTGTAGGTAGGTATTATCCCTTATATATTACACTGTAGGTAGTAGCGTATTATCCCTTATATATTACATAGTAGGCAGCGATATTATCCCTTATAATTAGCATGTAGGTAGGTATTATCCTTATATATTACACTGTAGGTAGTGTATTATCCCTTAATATATTACAACTGTAGGGAGTCGTATTATCCCTTATATATTACACTGTAGGTAGCGTATTATCCCTATATATTACACTGTAAGTGTATTCCTTATACACTTAGTACATTATCCCTTATAGTTACACTGTAGGTAGCGATTATCCCTTATATATTACACTGTAAGGTAGCGTATTATCCCTTATATATTACACTGTAGGTAGGTAGCGTATTATCCCTTAATATATTACACTGTAGGTAGGTATTATCCCTTATATATTACACGTAGTAGCGTTGATCCCTATATTACACTGTAGGTAGGTGATTATCCCTTATATATTACACTGTAGGTAGCTATTATCC
The DNA here is from genome assembly GCA_019447015.1 of Hymenochirus boettgeri. NCBI lineage: Eukaryota > Metazoa > Chordata > Amphibia > Anura > Pipidae > Hymenochirus > Hymenochirus boettgeri. Next base: position 287,349,773 of record CM033473.1, read on the forward strand.
CTTACTATATTACACTGTAGGTAGAGTATTATCCCTTATATATTACCACTGTAGGATGTATTATCCCTTATATATTTACACTGTAGGCAGCGTATTAACCCTTATATATTACACGTAGGTAGCGTATTATCCCTTATTATATTACAACTGTAGGTAGTGTATTACCCTTATATATTTACACTGTAGGTAGTGTATTATCCCGTTATATATTACACTGTAGGAGGCGTATTATCCCTTATATATTACACTGTAGGTAGGTATTATCCCTATATATTACACTGTAGGTAGCGTATTATCCTTATATATTACACTGTAGGATAGCGTATTATCCCTTATATATTACACTGTAAGTAGGTATTATCCTTATATATTACACTGTAGGTAGTGTATAATCCCTTATATATTACACTGTAGGTAGTGTATTATCCCTTATAATTACACTGTAGGAGCGTATTATCCCGATATATTACACTGTAGGTATAGCGTATTATCCCTATAATTACAATGTAGGATATACCTTAATTACACTGTAGGTAGCGTATTTACCCTTATATATTACACTGTATGTAGTAGGGAGTATTATCCCTTATATATTACTGTAGGTAGCGTATTATCCCTTATATATTATTTATTACAACTGTAGGGTATAGATATATATTATTAACGTATGTAATGTCCCTTTCTTATCCCTTTTATATATAGTTAACTGTAGGCAACATTGGGGATTATCACCTTATATAATTACACTGTAGGTAGTGTATTATCCCTTTATATATTACAATGTAGGTAGGGTATTATCCCTTATAAATATTACACTGTAGGTAGGTATTATCCTTATATATACACTGTAAGGGATTATCCCTTATATATTACAATGTAGGTAGTGTATTATCCCTTATATATTACACTTGGTAGGTTATTATTCCTTATTATTTAACACTGTGGTATGTAGCTTATTATCCATTATAATATTACACTGTAGGGTAGGGTATTATCCTTATATATTACACTGTAGGCAGCGTATTTATTAGTCACCTTATATATTACACTGTAGGTAGCGTATAATCCCTTAATTTACATGTAGGTAGTAGTGTATTTATCCTTATATATTACACTGTAGGTAGTGTATTATCCCTTTAAATTACACTGTAGGAGGCACTGATTACCTTAGATATTACACTGTATATGTTTGGGTATTATCCCTTATATATTTACACGTGTAGTGTATAGTGTATATTATCCTTATATATTAAACTGGTGTAGGGTCGCGTATTATCCTTATATAATTACACTGTAGGTAGTGCGATTATCCTTATATATTACACTGTAGGTAGTGTATTATCCCTTATATATTACACTGTAGGTAGTGTATTATCCCCTATATATTACACTGTAGGTAGAGCGATTATCCCTTATATATTAAAATGTAGGTTAGGTATTACCCTTTATATTACACTGTAGGAGTGTATATCCCTTATATATTACAGTAGGTAGTTGAGTATATCCCTTATATATTACAACTGTAGGGTATCGTATTATCCCTTATATATTACATGTAGGTAGCGTATTATCCTTATATATTACACTGTAGGTAGCGTAATTATCCCTTATATATTACACTGTAGGTAGCGTATTATCCCTTATATATTACACGTAGGTAGCGTCCTGTAGTGGTATTATCCCTATATATTACACTGTAAGGTTAGGCGTATTACCCTTATATATTACACTGTAGGTGAGTTATTATCCCTTATATATTACCTGTAGGTAGTGTTATTATCCTTTAATATTTACACTGTAGGTAGCGTATTATCCCTTATATATTACACTGTAGGTAGGCGTATTATCCCTATATTATTACACTGTAGGTAGGTATTATCCCTTATATATTACACTGTAGGTAGTGTATTATCCCTTATATATTTACACTGTAGGGTAGCGTATTATCCCTTATATTACACTGTAGGTAGTGTATTATCCCTTATATATTACACTGTAGGTAGCGTATTATCCCTTATATATTACACTGTAGGTAGGCGTATTATCCCTTATATATTACACTGTAGGTAGCGTATTATCCCTTATATATTACACTTGTAGGTAGCGTATTATCCCTTATATATTACACTGTAGGTGGCGTATTATCCCTTATATATTACATGAGGTAGCGTATTATCCCTTATATATTACACTGTAGGTGAGCGTATTATCCCTTATATATTACACTGTAGGTTAGGTATTATCCCTATATATTACACTGTAGGTAGCGTATATCCCTTATATATACACTGTAGGAGCGATTATCCTATATATTACATGTAGGTAGCGTATTATCCCTTATATATTACACTGTAGGCAGCGTATATCCCTTATATATTACACTGTAGGTAGCGTTATATCCCTTATATATTCACTGTAGGTAGCGTATTATCCCTATATATTACACTTAGTAGGTAGCGTATTATCCCTAATATTACACTGTAGGTAGGTATTATCCCTTATATATACACTGTAGGTAAGCGTATTATCCCGTTATATTACAACTGTAGGTAGTGTATAGTATCCCTATATATATTACACTGTAGGTAGCGTATTATCCCTTATATATTACACTGTAGGGTAGCGTATATCCCTTTATATTACACTGTAGGGTAGGTATTATCCTTATATATTACACTGTAGGTAGCGTATTATCCCTATATATTACACTGTAGTAGTGTATATCCTTATATGATTACACGGTAGGTAGGTATTATCCCTTATATATTACACTGTAGGTAGCGTATTATCCTTATATATTACACTGTAGGTAGCGTATTATCCCTTATATATTACACTGTACGGTAGGCGTGATTATCCCTATATATACACTGTAGGTAGCGTATTATCCTTATTTACATGTAGTTAGTGTATTATCCCTTATAATTACACTGTAGGTAGCGTATTATCCCTTATATATTACACTGTAGGTAGGTATTATCCCTTATATTTACACTGTACGTAGTGTATTATCCCTTATATATTACACTGTAGGTAGGTATTATCCCTTATATATTACACTGTAGGTAGCGTATATCCCTTATATATTACACTGTAGGTAGCGTATTATCCCTATATATTACACTGTAGGTAGCGTATTATCCCTTATATACTTTACACTGTAGGTAGTGTATTATCCCTTATATTCACTGTGGTAGCGATTATCCTATATACACTGTAGGTAGTGTATTTCCCTTATATATTACACTGTAGTAGTGTATTATCCCTTTATATATTACACTGTAGGTAGCGGATTATCCCTTATATATCACTGTAGGTAGCGGATTATCCCTTATATATTACACTGTAGGTAGTGTATTATCCATTATTTATACATGTAGGTAGGTATTATCCTTATATATTACACTGTAGGTAGCGTATTATCCCTTATATATTACACTGTAGGTAGCGTATTATCCCTTATATATTACACTGTAGTAGTGTATATCCCTTATATATACACTGTAGGTAGGTATTATCCCTATATATTACACTGTAGGTAGCGTATTATCCCTTATATATTTACACTGTAGGTATAGCGTATTATCCCTTATATATTACACTGTAGGTAGGTATTATCCCTTATATATTACACTGTAGGTAGCGTATTATCCCTTATATATTACACTGTAGTAGGTGTATTATCCCTTATTATTACATGTAGGTAGCGTATTATCCTTATATATTACACTGTAGGTAGCGTATTATCCCTTATTTTTTTATTTACACGGTAGTAGCGTATTATCCCTTATATATTACACTGTAAGTAGTGTATTATCCCTTATATATTACACTGTAGGTAGGTATTATCCCTTATATATTACACTGTAGGTAGGTATTACCCTTATATATTACACTGTAGGTAGGTATTATCCCTTATAGATATTACACTGTAGGTAGCTGTATTATCCCTTATATATTACACTGTATGGGTAGTGTATTATCCCTTATATATTACACTGTAGGTAGGTATTATCCCTTATAATTACACTGTAGGTAGCGTATTATCCCTTATATATACACTGTAGGTAGCGTATTATCCCTTATATATTACACTGTAGGTAGCGTATTATCCCTTAATATACTGTAGAGCGTATGATCCCTATATTACACGTAGTGGTATTATCCCTTAGATATTACAATGTAGGTAGCGTATTATCCCTATATATTACACTGTAGGTAGTGTATTATCCCTTATATATTACCACTGTAGGTAGTGTATTATCCCTTATATTTACACTGTAGGTAGCGTATATCCCTTATATATTACACTGTAGGTAGTGTATTATCCCTTATATATACACTGTAGGTAGCGTATTATCCCTTATATATTACACTGTAGGTAGTGTATTATCCCTTATATACACTGTAGGTAGGTATTATCCCTTATATATTACACTGTAGGTAGGTATTATCCCTATATATTACACTGTAGGTAGGGATTATCCCTTATATATTACACTGTAGGGTAGGCGTATCCCTTATATTATTACACTGTAGGTAGCGTATTATCCCTTATATATTACACTGTAGGTAGTGTATTATCCCTTATATTTACACTGTAGGTAGCGTATTATCCCTTATATTACACTGTAGGTAGGTATTATTCCCTATATATTACACTGTAGGTAGCGTATTATCCCTTATATATTACACTGTAGGTAGGTATTATCCCTTATATATTACACTGTAGGTAGTGTATTATCCCTTATGATATTACACATGTAGGTAGTGTATATCCCTTATATATTACACTGTAGGTAGCGTATTATCCCTTATATATTCACTGTAGGTAGTGTATTATCCCTTATATATTACACGTAGGTAGCGTATTATCCCTTATATATTACACTGTAGTGTAGAGTAATCCCTTATATATACACTGTAGGTAGTGTATTATCCCTTATATATTACACTGTAGGTAGCGTATTATCCCCTTATATATTTACACTGTAGGTAGGTATTCCCTTATATATTACATGTGTAGGTAGTGTATTATCCCTTATATATTAAACTGTAGGAGCGTTTATTCCCTTATATATTACACTGTAGGTAGCGTATTATCCTTATATATTACACTGTAGGTCGGTATTATCCCTTATATATTACACTGTAGGTAGTGTATTATCCTTATATATTTACACTGTAGGTAGTGTATTACCTTATATATTACACTGTAGGTAGTGTATTATCCTTATATATTACACTGTAGGTAGCGTATTATCCTTTATATATTACACTGTAGGTAGCGTATTATCCCTTATATATTACACTGTAGGTAGTGTTTATCCCTTATATATTACACTGTAGGTAGCGTATTATCCCTTATATATTAAACTGGAGTAGGTATTATCCCTTATATATACACTGTAGGTAGTGTATTATCCCTTATATATTACACTGTAGGTAGCGTATTATCCTTATATATTACACTGTAGGGTAGCGTATTATCCCTTATATATACACTTGTAGGTAGGTATTATCCCTTATATATTACACTGTAGGTAGTGTATTATCCCTTATATATTACACTGTAGGTAGCGTATTATCCCTTATATATTACACTGTAGGTAGGTATTATCCCTTATATATTACACTGTAGGTAGTGTATACCCTTATATATTACACTGTGGTAGTGTATTATCCCTTATATATTACACTGTAGGTAGTGTATTATCCCTTATATATTACACTGTAGGTAGCGTATTATCCCTTATATTATTACACTGTAGGTAGCGTTAATCCCTTATATATTACACTGAGGTAGTGTATTATCCCTTAATATTACACTGTAGGTAAGGTATTATCCCTTATATATTACATGTAGGTAGTGTTTATCCCTTATATATTACATGTAGGTAGCGTATTATCCCTTATATATTACACTGTAGGTAGTGTATTATCCCTATATATATACACTGTAGGTAGTGTATATCCCTTATATTACACTGTACGTAGGGTATTATCCCTTATATATACACTGGTGATAGCGTATTATCCCTTATATATTACACTGTAGGTAGGTATTATCCCTTATATATTACACTGTAGGTAGTGTATTATCCCTATATATTACACTGTAGGCGGTATTATCCCTTATTTATACACTGTAGGTAGTGTATTATCCCTTTATATTTACACTGTAGGTAGCGTATTATCCCTTATATATTACACTGTAGGAGTGTATTATCCCTTATATATACACTGTAGGTAGCGTATTATCCCTTATATATTACACTGTAGGTCGTGTATTATCCCTTATATTACACGTAGGTAGGTAGTGTATTATCCCTTATATATTACACTGTAGGTAGGTATTATCCCTTATATATTACACTGTAGGTAGCGTATTATCCCTATATATACACTGTAGGTAGTGTATTATCCCTTATATATTACACTGTAGGTAGTGTATTATCCCTATATAATTACACTGTAGGTAGGATTATCCCTTATATATTACACTGTAGGGAGGTATATCCCTTATATATTTACACTGTAGGTAGCGTATTATCCCTTATAATTACACTGTAGGTAGTGTATTATCCCTGATAATTACACTGTAGGGTAGCGGATTATCCCCTTATATATTACAGTAGGTAGTGTATTATCCCTTATAATTACACTGTAGGAGGTATTATCCCTTATATATTACACTGTAGGGTAGTTATCCCTTATATATTACACTGTAGGTAGCGTATTATCCCTTATATATATACACTGTAGGTATCCTATATCAGTAGTCGTGTATTATCCTTATATATTACACTGTAGGAGGTATTATCCCTTATATATTACACTGTAGGTAGTGTATATCCCTTATATTACACGTAGGTAGGTATTATCCCTTATATATTAAACTGTAGGTAGTGTATATCCCTTATATATACACTGTAGGTAAGCGTATTATCCCTTAATATTACACTGTAGGGTAGCGTATTATCCCTTATATATTTACACTGTAAGGTAGTGTATTATCCCTTATATATTACACTGTAGGGTAGCGTATTATCCCTTATATATTACACTGTAGGTAGCGTATTATCCCTTATATATTACACTGTAGGTAGCGTATTATCCTTATATATTACACGTAGTAGTGATTATCCCTTATAATATTACACTGTAGGCTAGTGTATTATCCCTATATATTACACTGTAGGTAGTGTATTATCCTTATATATTACACTGTAGGTAGTGTATTATCCCTTATAATTACACTGTAGTTGGTATTATCCCTCTATATTACCTGTAGGTAGGTATATCCCTTTATATATACACTGTAGGTAGCGTATTATCCTTATATATTACACTGTAGGTAGTGTATTATCCCTTATATATTACACAATGTAGGTAGTGTATTATCCCTTATAATATTACACTGTAGGTAGTGTATTATCCTATATAACACTGTACGTAGTGTATACCCTTATATATTACACTGTAGGTAGCGTATATCCCTTATATATTACATGTAGGTAGTGTATTATCCCTTATATATTACACTGTAGGTAGCGTATTATCCCTATATATTACACTGTAGGTAGTGTATTATCCCTTATATATTCACTGTAGGTAGTGTATTATCCCTTATATATTACACTGTAGGGTAGTGTATTATCCCTTATATAATTACACTGTAGGTGTGTATTATCCCTTATATATTACCACTGTAGGTCGTGTATATCCCTTATATATACACTGTAGGGTAGCGTATTATCCCTTATATATTACACTGTAGGTAGTGTATTATCCCTTATTATTACACTGTAGGTAGCGTATTATCCCTTATATATTACACTGTAGGTAGCACGTATTATCCCTTATATATTACCTTAGGTAGGCGTATTATCCCTTATATATTACACTGTAGGTAGTGTATTATCCCTTATATATTACACTGTACGTAGCGTATATCCCTTATATATTACACCTGTAGGTAGGTATTATCCCTTATATATTACACTGTAGTAGTGTATTATCCCTTATTATATTACACTGTAGGTAGTGATTATCCCTATATATTACACTGTAGGTAGCGTATTATCCCTTAATATTACACTGTAGGTCAGCGTATATCCCTATATATTACACTGTAGGTAGCGTATTATCCCTTATAATTACACGTAGGTTAGTGATGATCCCTTATATATTACACTGTAGGTAGTGTATTATCCCTTATATATTACACTGTAGGGTAGCGTATTTTCCTTAATATATTACATTAGGTAGCTATTATCCCTTATATATACACTGTAGGTAGCGTATATCCCTTATATATTACACTGTAGGCAGTTGTATTATCCCTTATATATACACTGTAGGCAGTGTATTATCCCTTATTATTATTACACTGTAAGGTAGTGTTATTATCCCTTATATATTTACACTGTAGGGTAGCGTATTATCCCTTATAATTACCACTGTAGGTAGTGTATATCCCTAAATTACACTGTAGGTAGTGTGTATATCCCTTATATATACACTTAGGTTAGGTATTATCCCATTAATATTCACTGTAGGGTAGCGATATCCCTTATAATTACACTGTAGGTAGGGTATTATCCTTATATATACCACTGTAGGTAGTGTATTATCCCTTATATATTACACTGTAGGTAGTGTATTATCCCTTATATATTACACTGTAGGTAGTGTATTATCCTTATATATTACACTGTAGGTAGTGTATTATCCCTTATATATTACACTGTAGGTAGTGTATTATCCCTTATATATTGAACAATAGAGAATATGGCTCTAAAGATGGAGAAATTATATTTAATACAGTGACAGGGTCAAGCAATGAAGAAAGAGGAGGAAACAGGGTGACCCAATATGAAAGAGAGAGGAACTGAGCAATATTACAACACAGAGAATTATTACAGGAGTAATAATAATCCTTTGGTCAGGGGAGGTTTACTAAGAGTTATTCAACAGGAGTAATATAACTTGGTCAGGGGAGTTTACTAAGAGTTATTACAACAGGAGTAATAATAATCTTTGTAAGGGAGTTTACTAAGAGTTATTACAACAGGAGTAATAATAATCCTTGGTCAGGGAGGTTTACTAAGAGTTATTACAAAAGGAGTAATAATAATCCTTTGGTCAGGGGGGTTTACTAAGAGTTATTACAACAGGAGTAATAATAATCTTTGGTCAGGGAGGTTTACTAAAGTTATTACAAACGGAGTAATAATAATCCTTTGGTCAGGGGAGGTTTACTAAAGGTTATTACAACAGGAGTAATAATAATACTTTAGTCAGGGAGGTTTACTAAGAGTTATTACAACAGGAGTAATAATAATCCTTTGGTCAGGGAGGTTTACTAAGAGTTATTACAACAGGAGTAATAATAATCCTTTGGTCAGGGGAGGTTTACTAAAAGTTATTACAACAGGAGTAATAATAATCCTTTGGTCAGGGAGGTTTACTAAGAGTTATTACAAGGAGTAATAATATCTTTGGTCAGGGGAGGTTTACTAAGAGTTATTACAACAGGAGTAGAATAATAATCTTTGTCAGGGAGGTTTACAAGAGTTATTACAACAGGAGTAATAATAACCTTTGGCAGGGAGGTTTACTAAGAGTTATTACAACAGGAGTAATAATAATACTTTGGTCAGGGGAGGTTTACTAAGAGTTATTACAACAGGAGTAATAATAATCCTTTGGTCAGGGGAGGTTTACTAAAAGTTATTACAACAGGAGTAATAATAATCCTTTGGTCAGGGGAGGTTTACTAAAGTTATTACAACAGGAGTAAAATAATCTTTGGTCAGGGAGGTTTACTAAAAGTTATTACAACAGGAGTAATAATAATTCTTTGGTCAGGGAGATTTACTAAGAGTTATTACAACAGGGGTAATAATAATCCTTTGGTCAGGGAGATTTACTAAAAGTTATTACAACAGGAGTAATAATAATCCTGGTCAGGGAGGTTTACTAAAAGTTATTACAACAGGAGTAATAATACTTTTGGTCAGGGAGATTTACTAAGAGTTATTACAAAGGGTAATAATAATCCTTTGGTCAGGGAGGTTACTAAGAGTATACAACAGGAGTAATAATAATCCTTGGTCAGGGAGTTTACTAAGAGTTATTACAACAGGGGTAATAATAACCTTTGGTCAGGGAGGTTTACTAAGAGTTATTACAACAGGAGTAATAATAATCCTTTGGTCAGAGGAGGTTTACTAAAAGTTATTACAACAGGAGTAATAATAATCCTTTGGTCAGGGAGATTTACTAAGAGTTATTACAACAGGGGTAATAATAATCCTTTGGTCAGGGAGGTTTACTAAGAGTTATTACAACAGGAGTAATAATAATCCTTTGGTCAGGGAGATTTACTAAGAGTTATTACAACAGGAGTAATAATAATCCTTTGGTCAGGGGAGGTTTACTAAAAGTTATTACAACAGGAGTAATAATAATCCTTTGGTCAGGGAGGTTTACTAAGAGTTATTACAACAGGAGTAATAATAATCCTTTGGTCAGGGGAGGTTTACTAAGAGTTATTACAACAGGAGTAATAATAATACTTTGGTCAGGGAGGTTTACTAAGAGTTATTACAACAGAAGTAATAATAATCCTTTGGTCAAGGGAGTTTACTAAAAGTTATTACAACAGGAGTAGTAATAATAATCTTTGTTCAGGGGGGTTTACTAAGAGTTATTAAAACAGGAGTAATAATATAATCCTTTGGTCAGGGGAGGTTTACTAAGAGTATTTACAACAGGAGTAATAATATCTTGGTCGGGGAGGTTTACTAAAAGTTATTACAACAGGAGTAATAATAATCCTTTGGTCAGGGAGGGTTACTAAGAGTTATTACAACAGGAGTATAATAATACTTTAGTCGGGGAGGTTTACTAAAGTTATTACAAAAGGAGTAAGAATATACTTTAGTCAGGGAGGTTTACTAAGAGTTATTACAACAGGAGTAATAATAATCCTTTGGTCAGGGGAGGTTTACTAAAAGTTATTACAACAGGAGTAATAATAATCCTTTGGTCAGGGAGGTTTACTAAGAGTTATTACAACAGGAGTAATAATAATACTTTGGTCAGGGGAGGTTTACTAAAAGTTATTACAACAGGAGTAATAATAATCCTTTGGTCAGGGAGGTTTACTAAGAGTTATTACAACAGAGAGACATAGTTGGGAATATTACATCCCAATAAAGAGGCCTACTACAAATATTAAACCTGCCATAACGTGTTCCTTTGGTGTGTGCCAGGCATGTGCTAAGGGCATATGTTGAAGGTATTCCAGTGATAGAGAGGAGAAGGGACCTTAACAAAATACATTGCCCTCTTCTACCCAGTTATATTAATCCAACCTATTTAGCCTACCAATGAACCCTAGATAATTTACACGCAAGCCATTTTTTGTTCATATAAAATGTACGTTTTATTCTGTTTAACTGGCAGTAGTATCCTCAATGGTTGAAGAAATTGAGACCGTTTGCATCACTGGAGTATATTTCTGCCCCCACGTGACCTGCAGAATTCTAGTCCCATCACATGACCCGACCTTCCTTCTAAGAACTTATTATTTCATCCCCGTCCTTCCTCTTAGTTATTGGTTGTATTGGCTTTTTCAATGAAGTGGAAAGAGTTTAATTTGCAGCCTCATTGCTTACACCCTTCGGGGCTCCGCAAAGTGAACGCCAAGGCTCTATTTCAAGGTGACCACTCTTCAAGGACCTGTTAGAAAGCAAAGATTAAATGGAACTGTAAAAAAGTCCCATCACTTCTACCGTGTTGTGGGGGAAATATATCACGCACACACACATTGATAGTACGGCCATAGAAGCCATTTTCCCCAGGATTGCAGTAGACTGTAAATTCCTATTCTATAGAGAGAAAATGTTCAGTTCATTTAGAGACTGATTTATTTTTACTAGTTTCCCCCCCGTGAGGCGTGGGGCAATATGGCCGAACCTTGCAGTTCCAAAGCGATTGGTCTGAATGAGGCAGGCTACTACAAGTGGCCACATAAAGTTTCTGTCCGTACCAACTGACCGCGATGCCGAGGGAGGCAGTTGGTTGGCCCCCTACTCACCACAGCCACACACCTTGCTATTATTAGTCTTCCGGCATTGGCTCCCTTTATTTACAGAATTTTGATCATAAACCTTCCCTTTATTTGTTCTGTATTAAAGAGTACCTCTACCCCTATATATATATATATATATATATATATATATATATATATATATATATATATATATATATATTTATTTTTTCCCCTGTAGTGCAGGGACCCCCCTTGTATACGCCATGGTATTAATTTTAAAAAGTGTCCAGAAACAGACTTACCAACCTTCTTTCCCTAGGCCTCAGCCTCTATTGCTACTTCCGGGAACACAGAAGCAATAGGGGTCGGAACGGCAGCCATGACTGTGATTGGCTGAGAGTCAGCCAATCCCAGGCGCAGCTGCCGGCTATTGTGAAAGTGAGCAGATATGAATTACAAACAGACAGCTCCTACTCTTCACTTTCTGGGACTTTGAACAAACACTGCAGGAGAACCATAAGGAGCAGAGGAGAAAGGTAAGAATTTATTAACACTACACAGTGGGGCCAGCAGTGGGTTAAATTTTAGTTTTGGGGGTGGACATGCCCTTTAAGTTGAATAAAGGAAAACTCAATTAATCCGCCCCTACTTTATATTCTGGTCTACGGGAAAGATGGAGTCAGCTGCTGCATTAGCTCAAGCCAAGACTTCTACCATGCTGTATAGATCAATTAGTATTTTGGTTCTAGTTGCCCTTTCGAAAACTCCATCAATCCAAGTATTTATATATTTATTTTCTGACCTCCCGCTGTGGGCGAGGAAGGGAGAAAAGTAAAAGCCAATATAGATAAACCGTCAATGTGACAGACGAGGTTATTAGTGCTGAAAGTTCCAATCTAAATGAAAGGGAAGGAAGGTGATTAGAAATATATCACATCTCCAGGGTCCGCTGAATGTCCACGTACCTTCCTCATCCCACAGAATGGTTCATGGCCACTGGTAATTAGATATCCAGCACGTTATCGGCAATACCCATCAATCCCGAATAATACTGCATTATCTATGTTACAGAATTCTAGCGGGGGGGGGAGAGCTGTCCATTCAGGTTCTATTTGCACAACCCTCTATTACAGGTAAATGTTGAGATCATGATACCTACTCAGCTACGTACAGCAACGTCTAACTTTATAAACATGTTTTCCCAGTTAATTCCAGCCCAGATAAAATTCTACCTTATTGTGGTTATTGGCAATCATTTGTTTGCTTTGCTAATCTCCCTGCATGGTTCTTAGATACCTGATCCAAACATTGCCCAATCTCTACTGAAATGTTCTTTTTTTATTTCACCAAACACATTTCTTTCACTTTCAAAATTGTGCCAAGTACGTGACTCGCTGTCATTGTCATGTACCCAGTGACACCATTTATATCATTTATTTAGAGGATATTGTACCCCAATTTGTAAAATAAAGGGAATGAGAAGTCACCAAGGAGTTTCATGACTATAAGGTGAGTTATACAGGTCATGGAACTACAGGTCATGTGACACAACTAAGTACCAATTATAACTGATGACATAGCTAAATACTGGTTATAACTCATGACATAACTAATTACTGATTACAACAGATGACATAGCTAAGTAGCGATTATAACTGTTGACATAGCTAAGTACCAATTATAACTGATGACATAGCTAAACACTGATTATAACTGAAGACATAACTAAATACTGATTATAACTGATGACATAACTAAGTACTGAATATAAATGACAACATAACCAAGTACTAATTATAATTGATGACATAGCTAAACACTGATTATAACTGATGACATAGCTAAGCACTAAAAAAAAATCAAACAACATAACTAAGTACCAATTATAACTGATAACATAGCTAAGCACTGAATACAACTTACAACATATCTGAGTACTAAGTATAACTGATGACATGGCTAAACACTGATTATAACTGATGACATAGCTAAGCACTAAATAAAACTGATGGCATAGATAAGTACTGAATAAAACTGATGGCATAGCTAAGCACTGAAATAACTGATGACATAGCTAAACACTGATTAATAACTGATGACATAGCTAAACACTGATATAACTGATGACATAGCTAAACACTTATTATAACTGATGACATAGCTAACACTGATTATAACGGATGACATAGCTAACACACTAATTATAACTGATGACATAGTTAACACTAATTATACTGATGACATAGTTAAACACTAATTAAACTGATGACATAGCTAGCACTGATTATAACTGATGCATAGCGCAACACTTGATTATAACTGATGACATAGCTAAACACTGATTATAACTGATGACATAGCTAAAGCACTGATATAACTGATGACATAGCTAAAACTGGATTATAACTGATGACATAGCTAAGCACTAAATAAAACTGATGGCATAGCTAAGTACTGAATAAAACTGATGGCATAGCTAAGCACTGATTATAACTGATGACATAGCTAAACACTGATTATAACTGATGACATAGCTAAACACTGATTATAACTGATGACATAGCTAAGCACTGATTATAACTGATGACATAGTTTTAAACACTGATATACTGATGACATAGCTTAGCACTGATTATAACTGATGACTAGCTAAACACTGATTATAACTGATGACATAGCTAAACACTGATTATAACTGATGACATAGCTAAGCAACTGATTATAACTGATGACATAGCTAAACTGATTATAACTGATGACATAGCTAACCTACAATTATAACTGATGACATAGTTAACACTAATATAACTGATGACAGTTAACACTAATTATAACTGATGACTACTTAGCACTGATTATAACTGATGACATAGCTAAACACGATTATAACTGATGACATAGCTAAACACTGATTATAACTGTGACATAGCTAATCACTGATTATAACTGATGACATAGCTAAGCACTGATTATACTGATGACATAGCTAAAACACTGATTATTAACTGATGACATAGTTAAACACTGATTATAACTGATGACATAGCTAAACACTAATTATAACTGATGACATGGCTAAGCACTGATTATCACTGATGACATATCTAAGCACCATTTATAAAAACAATACATTAATTTATACTTCCATGCCACTGTTGTTCTCTATTACATTGCAACAGGATGGTATCAATAAATGACTGATACTGAATAATAATTGTATTGTGATTGTAAATTACTGATCCGTATCAGTACAGCCTGGCGCTATTGTAGATCTTGATATAAAATACAGATACAGTGTAGCCCCATAGACTACCACAGTTGTTACTTTACACTGTAAAACACAGAAATATCCTGGAATTAGCTAAAATGATCAGTAATTTACAATTAGATTGCTAACAACCACCACGTGAAAAAACAACCATGGCGGCAAAAGGATCGATATAGGAGTTTTCCTTTAAATATATGATCCTTGGTATTTTCCAAAGCACATTACATGGAATTTACCCAGAGCCACAAACAATGTAATATATAAGGGATAATGCGCCCCTTACAGTGTAATATATAAGGGATAATGTTCCCCTTACAGTGTAATATATAAGGGATAATGTTCCTCTTACAGTGTAATATATCCCTCCCATTCCAGTGTTCATGTCCTGGACAATGACTCAGCTTTTTTGCCATTTTAACTTCACTAACGAACCTGCTGAGCGCTTCCTGTCACTTCATAACCAATGTCTCTCTCCTCCTCCACAAAGATTTGTTTAACCACATAGATGCTGGGCTGGGATGTTCCTTTCTATTTGTTTAAGTTACAGAGGGTAGCTTGGGGGTTTAAGGTGGAAATAGGGACAAGGCTAGGATTTAAAATGTGAATGGGGTGAAGGAATCCGATACCTAGTATTATAAGAAATAATGCGCCCCTTTACATTATATAATGGACATTACCCACCGGAGTTCCCTGGCCTGTATAAAAGCACTCGGCCTACGGCCTTGGCTTCTATATGGTCAGGGAACTCCTCGGTGGCGTTAATACCT